>JAUZSU010147629.1:0-14891 GCA_034780255.1 Parotocinclus maculicauda
ACCAACGGCACCGGTGCAACACACATCCGCAGTTCCTCCGGGAGCTGCATTTTCTAGTTTTGAGTTGTCATTCCTCATAAGTAAAAACAAATGTTTTCACTCCGTAATTAAATATATACTGAAGCTACAGTCAGATAAGTTAATTTCTTTATTGTCATCGTGCAATCACACTATACATAGGAATTAGGTTTGCTGCTTCAAAACAGTGCAATTCTACAGAAAAACTGAATTAGACAGTCACACAGACAAAGTAAGTCAAATACACAAATACTTTCCGCTTCAAGATTATTGCACTGACTATTGAATATAATAAATAGTTTATTGTTTACCATTTTAAACCATTTTATTGTTTCAAGCAATTTATTTTCATTGCACATGACAAAAAAAGCTTTATTGTATAAAAACTTATATTGTTGTCATTGTTTACACTTAAAAGGGACGTATTTGGAAAATGTGAAATTAAGAGTACACAAGACAAGAGTAAATACATGAGACAGGAACAGACCAATTATGACAGGAACCCAAACAGTCATGAACAAGGACAGAACAAAAGCCAAGTAGTGATGAGACCTGACAAAGATATGAATATCAGTAAGGGTTTACATAAAGCCAAGCATCTGGCTGTAACTGAGCAGCTGTCGTGGAAGGGAAAATGGTCAGTTGGGAACTATGCAGGATGATCTAGCTTCTGTGCAGTTCCCAATGCACATCATCCTCACAGTTTTATTTGACTGTTTTCCGTTTATCTACCTTCAAGATTTATGTAAAAATATTGATATTTTAGAAAATCTATCTCACAAAGTTAATTCTGCAGATGAATACACAAAAATCTAATTCTAAACCGCTCTAGATCTAGAATTTGCATCAAGATCAACAAAGTGCTATCTCATCTTATCTTAAGTACAACATATTTATTACAGTATTTAAATACATTCACAATTTCTTAGCTGTTACCATGGCAGCAATTCTTGGTAAGCAAACCTGTTTCTCTCCAAGACAGTCAGTACTCATGTACTGCTTCACTGTACAGGAGCAGCAATCCTAATTCCACTGTACAGCATAATTGCTCAATTACAATAAAGCCATTAACTTAACTAATCTTACGTTATCTGCACCATATACACTGCTCACAAGTATTATGGTATTTTTAATTAGGGAACACTTCATTTAGAAATATCCTAATTTTTGTGAGCAGTGTATTAAATTACTGGGGGATATTAAATTACTGCCATGTTTACTTCAGAAGAAAAACAATTCAGTGTACTGTTCTCACTAAAAGGCTAGTTTACTTACTCAAACATTCATACAACAATACCAACCTGCAACGAAAATGAAAAACATGGTTACATGGTAAACCTAATTAATACTTGGTTTTAAGATGTGGGAAACTGGCCAGTGCTAATTGTGCAAACTTCATCAAATCATGACTTCTGAGCAATTCAGGGGGAGGAAACCACAATTTATATGTTGCAATATGTTGCAATACTCCATAAACTGTTCATTTAGACTCACTGCACACGTTGGGGTTTTTTTTAGCAAGGACCAAAACGTTTAGCACATCCATATGAATGCATCTGTTCCTTTAAAATACTGGTATACAAGCCCTTATTTATTGTTTAAAAAAAGCTAATTTGTTTACATACAATAGTAGTGAATGTCATTTTGTCCATTTTTCCCCAATCCCCTCATTTAATCAGTAATGTGCTACAACCAGTCACTAACCAGAAGGCCCATCAATAATGTGCTGCATCATCAGTGGTGGCTGGTGTTGTTGTTTTTTAAATAGGGCAGGCACATTGGTTTACATATGATCACCACATTTTACTGCCCAGTCATAACAGACTATTATAAGGGATTTTTACAGCTGAACCCCTGGCAACTATTTGCCTTGTTAGTCTTGTAAATACACAAATGGATATCTCTGTCAATCAATCCCCTGCCTGAACTTAACCTAGATATGTTCATAAATTCTCACTGGATAGAGCCTTAGATCTAGAGACACTTAGATCTAATCTGTACCTGGGAGTACATCTACTTATCTACAGGCATAAGTATTGAGCTCGATAGATAAGCTTGCTTATCTTAGCTTGATTTAAATTAGCTGAATTACTCATGAATGACTGGTTCAGGTCTTATTAATAAAACAAAATGTTTGTCTAAACTATTAAAACACAATTAATTGTACTATACAGTCATGGCCGAAATTGTTGGCGCCCCTGAAATTTTTTCAGAAAAGTATTTATCCCAGAAATGTATTGCAATTACACGTTTTGTTGTACACGTTTATTCCCTTTGTGTGTAGTGGAACAACACAGAGAAAACACAGAAAAAAGCCCAATATGATATAATTTCATGTAAAACTCCAGGACAGGGCAGGACATAATTGTTGACACCCTCAACTTAATATTTGGTTGCACACCCTGAATATTATTTGAAATAATAACTAAAATCAGTTGTTTCCTATAACCATCAACAAGCTTCTTGCACCTCTCAACTGGCATGTTGAATCACTCCTCTTTTGCAAACTGCTCCAGATCTCTCATTTTTAAAGGGTGCCTTCTCCCAACAGCAATTATAAGATTTCTCCACAGGTGTTCAATGGGATTTAGATCCGGACTCGTTGCGGGCCACTTCAGAACTCTCCAGTGCTTTGTTTCCATCCATTTCTGGATGCCTTTTAAAGTATGTTTGGGGTAATTGTTCTGCTGGACGACCCATGAGCCAGCTTTCTGACAATGGGCACAACATTGCGATCCAAAAATCCATTGGCAATCTTCAGATTTCATGATACCTCTTTGCATATTTGAAACTTCACCATATTTGACTGTAGGTACTGTGTTCATTTGTTTATAGGCCTCACCCCATTTTCGGTAAACAGTCGAATGATGTGCTTAACCAAAAAACTTGTCTCGTCTGTCCACAAGACATTTTCCCATTAGGATTTTGACTTACTTACATACATTTGGGCAATCTGCAATCTAGCTTTTTTATGTCTCTGTGTCCTCTTGGGGCTCTTGCCCTAGCGTTTCATTCCATTCAAATGTTGATGGCTAGTTCGCGCTGACACTGATACACCTTGAACCTGCAGGACAGCTTGAATTTCTCTGGAACTTGATTGAAGCTGCTTATCCACCTTCCGTACTATCCTGCGTTTCAACCTTTCATCAAGATTTTTCTTTCCTCCACGTCCAGGGAGAGTAGCTACAGTGCCATGAGCTGTAAACTTCTTGATTATGTTGTGCACAGTGGACAAAGGAACATCAAGATCTCTGGAGAAGGACTTGTTACCTTGGGATTGTTGATACTTGTCCATAATTTTGGTTCTCAAGTCCTCAGACAGTTCTCTACTCCTCCTAATGTTCTCCATGATTAGTGTGGCACACGCAGAGATACAATGCAAATATTGATTCAATTTCTCTCCCTTTTCATCTGATTTCAGGTGTGATTTTTTATATTTTCCACACCTGTTACTTGCCTGAGGTGGGTTTAAACAAACATCACATGCTTGAAACAAAGGTATTTACTCTCAAAAGGTGCCAACAATTGGTCAGGCCCATGTCAGGCCCCGTTTTGCATGAAATTATATCACCTTTGACTTTTTTCTGTTTTTTTGTGTTGTTCAAACTGGGCATTCAATGACCAATCACACTATCAACAGGGGAAAAAACTATGTGAACCCTTGATCTAATTATCCAGGATATCCAGTTGGTGAGACTGGTGGTATGGGTTGTATAGGTTTCCTGCTCTGAGGCACCTCTTCCCTTTAAATATCTGCTCAACCATGCATAATGGAGGAAGCATTATATTTCAGAGATTATTTGCTGCCTCGTGGCTAGGAGATTTTTTAGGAAGAAATAACAAATTCATAAATGTACCATAGAATTTTACAGAAAGCAGTGCATTGCCTGAATGTTAACAGATGTACTTGAAACAGCAAGATAATGGAAAAAACACAGCAATGGATCAATACAAGAATGGTTTAAAAAGAAGAAAAAATCATGTCTAGACCTTAACCCAACATAGAAAATGTTGCATGTGCCCTGAAGGAAGTTCTTGCAGTATTAAGTGCAAAGGTTCACATACCTTTCTCATCTGGACTGTGAATGATTAGGCAATGACTATTTCAAAATAAATAGAAAATAAACACTTATTTTAAAGGTTCAAGCACCCCTGGTCATATAACGTTTAGTTTGTTTTCTAACTGAAAAGAACTTGACCTTCAAACGGCAACAAAAATGGATGACAATAAACATAAAATAACGCATTTCTACAAATGCATAAATATATTTTGTATTAATGAATGGGGAATGTTTGAACTGTACTGCATGTTGCCCAAATGTAATTGCTGTTAAATGTAATCTGTACAAAACTACACATGGTCAAATGTGAGCATAATGCCATAATTTTGACAATTACCACACTTGAGTACAGATTTGTATGTAAACACCATCAATGCCTTTTGCCAGAAGTTTAGGGCCGTCAAGAAAAGACAGAAACACGTCAGCCAGTTATGATCATATGTTTAAATCTTAGATAATAAACAATCTTGCACATGGTCCTATTTGTGTCATAAACTGAATGAATATTTATAGATGTGACTGTAATATTACTCAGATAACATTCATAACATCGGATGGGAGAACTGAAACCATATTGAAATGGTTTGAAAAGAAGCACACTGCTTGCTGTGGCTGTGCCTCATTAGGTTAAGCCCTATCTGCTGCTCATGTAATGGAACCCCCTGTTGTGATAATTTTGGGACTGCAGCCAGACCTGTCCAAGCCATCCGAAGCCTCTATGCTTCAGCGCAGCTGCTGTCAATTGTGTCTGACTGTGGGTATCAGACCGTAGTGTGCTCTATGCCCACCTGCCGGCAGCAGAGCACAACTGGAAGCACAATCAAAGCGTTGCACAAATGCAATGTTTGGCTTATGATTTCTGTTGTCTATAATCTAGGATTGGAACATCTGGCATATTGTAATGTTATTATCTGCCAATATAATATACTTTTTCCTACTTTTAAAATAAGTAGTCCTAGAGCACATTTCTCCATTCATTCATTTTCATAGTCACATAATCCAACTCAGGGTCACTGGGAGCTGGGCAGCATAGGGTGCAAGGCAGTAACCAACCCTAGCTAGAGTGCCAATCCACAAATGCACAAACACATTGGGATCTAATGCATGTTTCTGGGATGTGGGACAGAAACAGATAACGCAGAGAAAACCCACACAAACACATTGTGAACATGCAAACTCCACATAGATGGAGTATGGACAAGGAAATTAACCAGGGATCTCCTGAGCTTTGAGGCAATAGCACCAAGTACTTGGGCACAGTGCTGTCCTCTGGGTCATTTGAGATTATATCAATTACAACATTATAGTTGCTTTTGTGCTCCTGAAGCACCAAACAGTTCACTTGACTAAATCTAAAAATGCCAAAAAAGGATAAACTGCTAATATAAACTATGTCTTTAAACCAGGGTGATTCAACAGCCTAAGGTTATCCTTTTAAGCATTTTTCCTCTCTGCCAAACTAATTCTTGGCAAGCTTCTAGCACCAAGGTTGAAAACAATAATTCACTGCTGTCTTAGCCCTTGTCAATATAGGTTTGTACAAATTTGTAATCTGCTCGTTGCATCTGATGAATTACTACTTAGCTCCTAACTGAGAGAATCAGTACAACATATGCATTTACATTGTGCTTAGACAAGCTGTGTCTCTTAAATTTCATGCTTGAAGGACTTAATCCATCATGCTGAGTTTTAAACCAAAATTCTTTATCACTGGGCAATATAGTACAATCCAGAAGTTCAGGCATCCTAAATGAACAGAATTTTAACTTTCCTATTGTTTCAGCTAAATTAAAAATAATACCCTGTAGGGCAAAAAAATATCAATTTTTAATTAATAAATGAGTCCTTTTAGCCGAAATTCCACTGCAGAAATTCAAATTTACTCTATAGTACCAGTAGTTTATATGGCCTTTATATGGTAGTTAATATGCTCTTAATCCTCCTCTGTCCTCATTATGCTCTGTCGAGGCATGCTCATAATGAATGCTGTCCTGGGGGATCCCCTCCCTAAACTGAAACAGTCTGGACAGTCTGAAGTGCAACCTGGCGGCGTCCGATGGACTAAAACGTGTCCCAGAGGTGTTCTACTGGATTTAGGTCAGGTGAGATCAGGCAGACCATCACTGGCCCACCACCAAACAAGTCATCCTGAATGGTGAAAAGCTGTGAAAAGCACAGCTGCACCAGTTGTGGATCTGCCAATTATGGTGTTCTATGGCAAATGCCAGTCGAGCTCTGTTGTGCAGGGCAGTGAGCACAGGGCCCATAACAGGAAGTTAGGCCACCCTTATGAAACCTGTTTCTGATGTTTAGTCAGGCACAGGCACACTAGTGGCCTGCAGAAGGTCATCTTGTAGGACTCTGGTACGGCTCATTTTGTTCCTCCTTTCACAAAGGAGCAGATACTGGTTCCCCTGGAGGGTTAAGAACCTTTTACGGCCTTGTCCAGCTCTCCTAGAGTAACTATCTGTCTCTGGGAATCTCCTTCATACTCTGACTGTGCTGGATAACAGAGCAAACAATCTGGCAATGGCACATATTGATGTGATATCCTGCAGGAGTTTCACTACCTCCACAACATCTGTAGGGTCCAGGTACCGCACCATGGTACTAGTAGTAATGCTGACCATAGCCAACTACAAAACTAGTGAAAAATTAGCCAGAAAAGATGTGGAGGAACAACATTTTATTGGCTTCCACCTGTTAAACCATTCCTGTTTCATTGTTACTTCTCAAGTGCATACATGGTTAATTTCATTAACAACAAAGCTACTTAACTTTAACCCTGCTACTTAACTGATTTAACTCAATATGCCAGAGGTTTAATTGAGTTAATGCTATACTCTGAATAAAAAAAGGGTTCCTGTAATTATTTTCAGCATGTACAGCAAACCATTTGGAATGTGGCGTAACTTTGGTCTGAGCACAATGAACCCCTCCACAAAAACAGACTTATCTAATTTTACATAAGTATGTACATAGGTAATACATTATAAACAGTAATATTTGCTAATGAACATGTTCATGTAACAGTCAGTATGTTTCTAATTGCTAAAGTTGGACAATAGTGGATCAGAGTAAAAGCTGAAAAACTTCACATGAACTTTAACATTTGAACTTCTAAGGACAAACGTATTTTTGTTAGATAGAAGATATTCACAATGTTAAGTGTTTTCAGAGGTAGTAAACATGCTCCCTTGCTACTACGCCATAAGCTACTGAACCATAAAGTCATGACCAGTCTACACCAGAGTATGAAAAACACAAAAATAATGATGGAGGATCAAAGGCTGTTACTATATTCCGCTTTAAAGGTCATTTTTCAATTCATGTCATGTGAAGACTGGGGATTGCCTGTGTCCAGCTGCCAAATAAGTATCTGTCATTTATAAAAGCATTGTGCCAAGTATCATCTTTTTTAACTACCTCACTTCTTATATTAGCATGTCTCTAACCACAGAGGAATTACTCAGCAGGTAACTAATGCAAATCCATTAGCATACCTTTCAGCCGTGAGCATACCACAGTGCAGTCTTTTTCAAACAGAAATAACTCAAATATAATAATATCTCAAAAGGTTTTGTTAATAATTTTTAATTTCACATACATTTTTTAAAAGTGACTATAAGCCTATTAAAGTCACATTATGCATGCTCCATCTGGTGGCGATCTAAAAAAAAACAGATAAGCCTTATCGTAGCTAGCTGAAAAGAAAGAAATGTATATCAATCAGTCAAAAGATAATAAAATTAACTGGTATTTTTATAACTTTCTTGATATTTGACATGGGAAAGTGAAGATTACACTTCCACCCCAGCATTTCTAAGATCATGATATTCACAGTAATTGTATTTCATCCTTGATCCAGATTTAGCAGTATGAGTGTTTGAATACAGGTAGATTTTAGATGTCAATAATATTATAAAACAATAACATTGTTAAATGCACTTTATGGAATACTAACTACTACATAGTGTTATTAGAATTATCAAATAGCATGTACTTCTATGATTCTAAGGAGTAATTGTGTAGTTATGTATTATAATCTAATGTTATAAAGCACTATTTCTCATTTAATTACTATTTTCTCACATAATTTCAGTTATTTAAATGCTTCTTTTAATATAGCTGTTGTAATCATTCTTATGACTTTATTTCAAAATAAATATCTATCTATATATCTAGCATAACTTGACTAATTTCTTTGGGGTTTCTGTGAAAACCTCATTATTCTTGCTCTTTAAAATAAATCTAAATGTCAATTATATGGCACTCACTCCAAGTTTCTCTTTTGTACTTTACCTTTTCCCACTTCAGTGATTAACTGCCAAGGTCAGCGTCAGCCAGTGTGGACTTGACCAGGCTGTTTAAAACTTGATGATGAGGAATGAGGTTTTAAGTTTTTACTTCCCTGAAGACTCGAATCCCACTGCTGCTTCAACATATGCCTTACTGAATGTAAGAATCTTGGAGAAAAGCAGCTTATGATTGGCATGATCATACTTGCTTAGTTTGCTATGGTGAAAATTAAATAGCAAAATTGCCAATTAGCTGCTGTTAATGGTAATCTTTTTTTACTTACATATTTAGTTCATCTCTCCAGAGGAAAGGCCATGTTTCATGACCTTAATCGAATCATCACACATTTCTATCAGATCCTATAATGGGCACAAAACCAGAGTCCGTTCTGTGCAAATTGTTGGACCTTGAGACACAATTAAGTTAAATAAAGTTTTATATAAACTGCAGATGGTATTGTAAGAGCTGAATGAAAATAAAACATATATGCTGAACATTAATAATTCTCAATGCTACATATCACTATACAAATATGAACAAAAGTTATTTCTAACACGATTATGCATGGTTATAATATTCTGTGCACATTCACTGTATTGTGCACTGTCACCATGTTCTTATAGATACTAATGCCTCTATGCAAATGGTTACACAAGATGAAGAGTAGTTTCATGAATCAGAATAAAGTCAATTGTGTTCTATGTTTTTTTCCAATTACCAGGTATAAACATAATTTATCTTTTTTTCGTATGAAGTGAAGTAAATTTCTCCCTCCATCACTCACCCCTCGGTGTCACCACCCTCATCACTGAGGGGGACGTGCCCCCCCTCTAAACGATTGCTCCAGTATCTTACTAAACATACTTCAAATGTAATAGGAACAGATTTAAAAAAAGACTGAAGCTGACCTGAATGAAAGGACTGTCTTAATCAGATTTGTAACATAAATACTGTAGTCAGAGCAGCTCCCTCTTCTTGTGTTTGAGAGGGTGAGGCATAGTTGGTTGCTCCCAGCATGCCCTTCAAGTCTGGTTAGAATGGTTATTTACTTCATAAAACAGTGGCAGCTGCTAGTCTTTGCAAAGAGAGGAAGCTCATTATTATAATTTATTAATACGTAAATTCTGTCCTCCGTTCCTTTTCAAGAAAAGGGTCTATCGTAGCAAGTTGGTGTCTTTTCCAGGGAATTGACCAGTGTCTTCTTAATGGCCAGCAGAGCTAGGGTGCTTATCCAGCCTTCGCCCATTGTGTTGTGGATGTAAGGCCACAAAAACAAACTTAAGCCTTTTAAACTAGAGAATCTCCCTTCTACAGTTGGTAAAGGTGAGCTATTTTAGTGTCCAATTCCATGATTTTTAAAAAAGCCAAGAAATCACACAGCTTTCCTCTGTTACCCTGTGTGTGTCCTGATTTGAATACAGGACTTGAAGTTCAGACCTCAGTCTCCATGAAACAACCATTGTCCTTAACTGGAATTCCTGCCCTGTAAACACTTATTTTGTGTAATAAAACTTCCCTATATTGACTAATCTTAGAAGCAATTTTTTTTTAAATGCTGAGGAGTCTGCTCCATGAGATTATCAAGGACAGCCATGTACAGATTTCTTTTGCTCTCCTATAGATCCTGGAATTGGGAGAGACGGCACTTTCTCTTGGGCTCATCTCGTGGGTCATATGTAAGACCCGATGCTTTGGCCATTGTGTCCACCATGCTAGCTGGTTAGTTCACTTTGACCTTGCCAACAGTATGAATGATTGATTTAATGAACTAACAATTTTAAACTCGAACAATCAAAATCAAGTCAGTTGATTTGAGATAAGTAGGAGATTCTCAGCAAACTCATCTTTAAGATGAACGTGTTGTAACGCATTTATAGTCAGTAAAATGTTAGCCCAACAGTACATATCTGACCATTTCATTTTTGACATTTTAGGGGAAGCTGAGTTTCCCTTGCAGTCAAAGAAATCATGGCTGTCAAAAAAGCATTATTGCACTTTATCAAATTCCGGTAGTTACATGGGTTTTAACACTTCTGCTAAGGTTTAGTATAACTTCTTGCAGTCATTATGTGTTTATGCCATTTATCTACAATGAGTGAGAAGCTTGTCAAATTTAGCATAATCTAGCTGAAGATTTGTCTTGAACGTTGGAAAGAAAGCTGTTCTATGGCACAGATGTTGAACAATAAGCCATATTAACTAGGCCCGTTTTTGTGAAATTCAGCTTGTGAGACAATCATAACACAGCATGTTAGTACAAGTTTTTCCTTTGTATCTAAATGAAAATGAATATTCTTCGCTAGTATGCAGTGAGACCCTTCTTCACCTTCAGAGATTGAAAATAGAATGATGCTTTTACATTTACACTGAATTTACAGCTTTTAGCAGATATCCTTATCACATCAACTTCTGTTGTGCTTTAGCTGTGCTCAACAGTTGAAGGTTAACAGCTTTTCTTATTGGCCCAACAGTGGCAGTTTTATTGAGTAGAGATTTAAACTCAGAAACTCAGACCTACTGTTTACTTATACACAACTTTTATCCATAGCTTAATTGCCATTAGTTGTGTGCCATTAGTTGTGTGTGTGGTCACGTTTACAAAGGTTTTGTAACGTTATCAGATTTACACAAAACTGTTGTGATTGATGATCTCTGGTTCAGTTATTTTCAGCATCTGAACCACCATTAGTAATATTGGAAAATACAGTAATAGTTAGTAGGTTAATATTAATAATAGTAATAGGTTAATTTAAACGATTCAACAATAACAATGATAACAATATCAGGTCAGAATCTTTCAGATCTTAGTAATCTGTTCAATTTTGAGAGGACAAAAATAGTTACAACCCAGACAAACATGCATTTAAACATGTTTCACATACAATTAGAATGCCCACTTGTGGTCATTTGTTAAATATATCTTCGTTGGCACATAATTTGTTAGTGATTTTTTTGGGGGGGGCAGCAACAGACATTTTCTCAGACATATGTTGTATTGTCAGAAAACAAGGTCTACTGACAGAAACGTTTGTGCCCTACAATTCCTGCAACCAGGATCAATTTGATAATAATTAATTAATGTCACAATGTGTTAGTATTGTACAAAAAGAACATTTTCAAACTGAAACATTTTAATAAGGTAATTTACACCTTTATATTTTATTATTGAAGATAAAAATGCAGATTTTCTAAATAAGTACATTTTAAGATACCAGCTGGCCAGTCAGTTAATCAGGACTAAATCTGTTATTTTAAAACAAGTATCTCAGTGATCCGTGTGTGGCAAATAGTTTAATTTCACAGAAGTGTTAGGCATGTAAGTATGTATGTGTGTGTGTGGGAGGGTGGATGGGTGTGTTGCGTGAAGATTAGAAAAAAGGAGGAGGGAAGGAATGAAAAGGCCAGAGCCTGCAGTCTCTGTACTGGTGGGGTTGAATAAATTTCATCATGAAATTTCACGGATTTCTTTTCATTACTTTCATGTCACACCACACACACACACACACACACACACACACACACACACACACACACACACACGCACACACAAACGCGCGCACACACAGTTCTGTATTTCTAATTGCTCTTCTCTTTGAATTGAACAGTGTATGTTGTTCGTATTATACATGTGTGCTTTTCATATAAACGTCCTAAAATATGTCCATTCCTCCATATAGAACATATTTGACTTAGTTATTCCTCAAATTAACTGCTTGGCCATACCAAAACATTACCTTTATTTTTCTTTAAAAAGTTATTTGGGATGCTTAGCATCCATGACCAACATTCTCTTCTCCGAACATTTTACTTTGCTTCAGTTTACTGGTGTAATTCAGTTGTGGGGGATTTGGCGCAACCAGGAATGGTTGTGTGAGATCTCTGGGACACCCCTACGTAACAATAAGGTTCCTATTCTTATGTTTAGGGACTGAGGTACTTAAGGTACTGGACTATGAACCAAAAGGTCCGGGTTTAAAATCCAAGCTGCCACTGTTGGATCCTTGAGCAAGATCCCACACACACACTATTACCACCACCATACACATGGC
The DNA here is from genome assembly GCA_034780255.1 of Parotocinclus maculicauda. Classification (NCBI taxonomy): domain Eukaryota; kingdom Metazoa; phylum Chordata; class Actinopteri; order Siluriformes; family Loricariidae; genus Parotocinclus; species Parotocinclus maculicauda. The sequence continues at coordinate 12,428 of JAUZSU010147629.1, forward strand.
CAACTACACAAGAAATATTGAAGCTTTATATAATACTTCCAGGAAGTACAACTGGAATATGTAGTACAACACAATACTGCATATTATAAATGGTCAGAAATATGTTCAAGGCTAAAAAATACAGGCTGAAAAGTAAACAAAGGGGCCCCAATTTGACTATGCGCCAATTTCAAACGGAAAATTCCTATTTGAAATGTTTGGAAGTATGAACCAGCATATAAACTATAGGTTACAACAAAAACTGGATTAACACAGTATACATACATATTAATGCAACATTTTCTACACTGAAATATCCCATGTTGGATTGATTTGAAATAACACTTTGGGCAATACTAGCATTTAAATGCACTCAGTTTGGTGTACACTTAAATGTCAAAAGAAACTTTATCATTTAAAGTTTTTCAAACCAAGTCTTCCTACTAAACTAAGTCATCCTTTTACTTGACTGTCTGCACACATTTCTGCTTTTTGAGTTCTAATAAATATATGCTAACAAAATCTGAACTTCTGTTTAGGGGCAGTGACTCTGACCTTCTCTAACTTTAATATGCACATATTATGGAAATCTATTCGTGTAGCAGTTGGTGTTTTATTCTTTTTAAAATCCAGTTTATGTAAACATGCAAACATGGGGAATTTCATGCAGAATTTCACAGCATAGGTACATAGAAAGTGAAGAATGTATCTATTAGGTTAATATGTGCAAGAATAAGTGCAATCTTATAAGTGTATGTGGTACAATGTTCAGCCTCCTATTAAGTTATCTGAAATTCATACCGTGTCAAGTTCTTGGCGTCTCACCAAAACAAATATTTTAATGCCCTGTCAATGAGAATGGCAGAACGAGCAAGAGTGAACGTATGGCAAGTTAGCAACAAAAGCATGGAGAATACTTAAAATGCAGTATTTCTAGGTGAAAAATTATGCAGTTCCCTTCCCCCCTGATAATCTGATTCATTATGCCTAAGGAAGGGAATTTCTGTTCAAATTACCTCTGTCATTAAATTTTATGGTTGCAGGGACAAAGGCGTCAGTCTTGATGAAGGGGGTAATATGAACTGTGTTCTTTGAAATAGAATTTCAAAACTAATTTCAGCTTGGCTAATCTCTCATTCACACACGATCACCTAAGCAAACAGTAATATCACATATGGTGGCACAACAAGGTCCACTGTGTGGAGGATGCTCCAGTAATTCCAAAACTGTACCTTTTATGTTATGGTATACATATACAGACATTGTAGATGTTGAGCTACTATCGTTCACATTGCATTACATCTGCAAAAATTTAAAAGGGAACTTATTTCAGACATACTTCAAAAGTTTTTATTAAATTGTTGGTTTTCAGGTTTCATACTTGTATATCTAGAACAAAGAAAACAAACATGCAATAATTCTGCCTCTTGAAAAATACATTACCCCTACCCTATTGTTTCTTCTACCCGTTGACAGCATTAGTTCAAAGGATGTTGTGGTTTATATTATTTTAGATTTAGGAAAAAAACTGAAGAGATTACTTAATATTTCAATTAAATCAATTGAACTTAAGACAGGAACCCAAATATCACTATTGATGGAGGCAGCTAATCTTAAAACAGGAGTATTCCCCAAGGCGTAACTATTGATTTGGCCTACCAATGAAATCATATTTGCATACACAGCCATGTCTTTAAAATCAAGTGTGTCGGCTATGAATCAAGGATCAGCTGAATGTTGCATAAATAATTTGATCTTCACAGTTTTGCACAACTATTCTCATTTTGGCACGCTTGATGATTAGAATCAGGAATTGCGCTCATTAGTACGATCTCTGGGGATGTGTGTGGCTGGGAAATATTGTGTAATTAACTTTGTACATGCTAATCCATATTTTACATCAAAGGTCTGACAATTTATAGAAGAAAACAAGTTGCAACATCAGATATCTTCCGTACCAATGCTGCTTGGCAGATGTGTTCAGATTTTGCACTCTTACTTTTAATGAGAGGAGTTCATTAAAATAATCCAATCCATCATGTCAGTAACTTCACCCATGGTTTGAGAACTGTGTTTGTGAACACTGCCATTTTGACCATGCAAGCACTGTATCTGCTGGTATTGTTTTGAAGCTAGGGGCCAAGTTCTGGAAATGCTCTTTTGTTGACTGCACAGAGCAGTAGAAATGCCTGTCAGCCCACAGACCAGTCAGTCACAAATCAGTCTCCAAATCACAAATGCTTAAATATTACACAAGAGTAAAACTGCATTACGCAAAACCTGCACCACAGAACTGGTTAAAACTTAAAGGGTAAATAATTTACCGGTGTAGTAGAGTAACTCCAAACTAGAATGTGATCTATATTTTTATGTATCAGTAAATTGGTTTGGTAGCAAACAATGGTATACTACATACAGTGCATCCGGAAAGTATTCACAGCGCTTCACTTTTTCCACATTTTGTTACGTTACAGCCTTATTCCAA
>JAUZSU010147640.1:0-14891 GCA_034780255.1 Parotocinclus maculicauda
TGTAACCTATAAAGGCACAGAGCATCTATTAAGATGACAGAGCATGGCTTTAGTATTCAAGTAAACAGACATTTTACAAATTAAGGTCTGATTTGAGATGAATACATTAAACAGTGTTCTGGGTTATACCCTGAGGTCTGTACTGCAAATGAGCATAGAGTTCCAGGCACTGTGCTTCTTGAGATCAGCTTAATATCAGTTTGGATCTTTGCTCTGCTGGAACAACGTGCCATCCTTTTTCCTTCATCTCAAGTGTGTCCTAAAGCCAGGAGGTTGTGAGGACACTGTGGGGAGGGAAGATTATTTTAATAGCATAACCACTTGCTTGGATTTTGTCTGTAAATTACAAAGAGCAAATACACACTGTCTCATGATTAGATGGGGTCTACAGGTTGGAAAACACACATTCTTATAAATTACTAGACAAGAGATTATAGTTGCTGACATTGTTTACTTTTCCTTTCAGGTTTAAATAAAATTTTGTTTAAATCAAAATGACCACATACAAATTGTAATAAAACAACTATAATGAAAGGGCTAGTCATTTGTTGAGCGTTGGCTGCGCAAATATTTGCATCGGTTTATTTAAATTTATAAAATGTTGTTTAGCATATAGTCAAATCCATAATTACTGGCACCCTTGGTAAGGATTGTTAAATGTGTTTTGTAAAATGTCCGTGGGTTTATCGGCTTAAGTTAACACAACATGAGAGAGTTGAGATGAGAGTTGTAGCTTCTTGACAGAGGTAACTTGTTTATTGTTTAAATCTGTATAATTCATGTAGTCCATATGCCTTGTATAATAAGGGTTTTATTGCTTCTTTAAGAAAAACAGCTCCACAACATTACCAATCTACTGCCGTACATGAAAGAGAGGATTAAATCCTTTTCTGTCTAAAGATCCTTTTTTGTATGTAAAATCCACACTGGGTGTTTGTTGCCATCAGACCATAGAACCTGGTTAGAATAAAAATGCATTCTTCTGGCATGCCTTCAAAAGAGCTTGTTGGTATGGAGGTGTTGGCATGTGAGCGTTAGCTAAATAATACACATAATTTTTTCATATCATTTATTAAACATATTTTCCAAGGTTGCCAAAAATTCTAAACCATATAATTTTAGGCAATGTTTTACCTAAAATCAGCTTATTTGAAATGTTTAGTTGTATACATGTCATTTGCTTACCGCCATGAAGACAAAAAATGTCAGGCTTTTGACTGCTATGTTTATTTGAATATCTGGTTCAAGGCACTGTCTGTACACACTGTGTCAACATTACTTGCCCAGTGTGAATTGAGTTCTGAGCTTTAAACTTCTTTATTAAATATACACACACACAGAGTAAGATTTATTTACCTCTGTTCTCTTTGCTTGGGTATGTTCTTGGGAAGGGTCTGAACTCTTCAGGAGGTGGAAAATCTTCAATAGGGTGGAACTGAAACTTTGATTCGAAGTCATCTATATTAACAACATCAACAACAAATAACATAATTATTGCACTGTAATAAGGAAAACCAGAGAATAGACTCCCTGTCCAAGAGAAAGAGTATAGAGAGAGTAGTGAAGTGTACTGCAATTTTCTATGTGTATAACATTTGTTCATTGTTAATGGAGTGATTTACCAAGGCTGAGCATGTTTCCATTCCTCATGAAGTTGGGTGGCGCTAGAGGCAGAGGTGGGGGAGGAGGTGGAATTCTGCTGGATAACTCAGTCATAGGAGAACGAGCAGGTGGAGCAGGAGGAGGAGCCAAACGACCATCACCTTCAAACAACCAGTTAGAAGAGACCTTGTATGATCACTGGTAATCACAACAGTTTCGAGCTGCCTAAATACTAAAGAGCTTTATAATTTTCTGTATTTCTGCTTAAATTTGACCTTATACATAATCAATTATTCACACAAGTAATGCACAGTTCAACAAATGGGACATAAATCTTACACATCATTTTATTACATATCTGTAACAGTGTGTGTGTGTGTGTGTGTGTGTGTGTGTGTGTGTGTGTATTGTGTGTGAAAGCCTAATTATGTTTTAGATCTTTTTATTACAGGAAAATGGAAAATATGAAAGGTTTCACAAACTATTAAGCACAGCTGTATGTCTGAAAGGATGCTACACCCATGCTGTTTGAAAGCCATTATCTGACATTATCTGGACCTAAGAAACTTGAATGACAGACAACTCAAGTTTCTCCAGCCCTCCCTGTTTAAAGTTGAACTCAATGGAGCCATTAACAAACAGAGAATGCAAGTGACCTACAAAAGGTTAACAAACTTCCCAGTGCTTTGTGGAAAAATTAATGCATTTAAAGTTGATTCAGATTAAACAAAATGGTTACGACAACTGTATTAGACACAAACACACTGTTATGGTCACACTTATTTACTGCACAGTATAAATCAATGGCACATAAACTAAAAACATAGTACATAGTTAAATGCTGATTCTGATGGCATACTTTTGGCTAGATTAGTTGATATTTTAGTAACCATTTTTTAATGAAATACATAGACTTAACAGATACTTCAAAGAGTAAAATGTTTGCGGAGCAATTTAGCTTAGACAAATACTAAAAGCCCTGAAGCCTTGCGTGTTATTAGCTGTTAGCTGGCTTGACAGTCACTGGCTAGCAATATGACTTGATAATTAAATAATAACTACATCATTAGTAGGAAATTGCAAACATAGTTGGCAGTATGGTGTAATAAGTGGGTATGGTGGCTTCCACCCCTCCTTAAGACACTGCCAATCACACACAAGACACAGCTGGAAGACTAGCATTGATTGTCACCTGAGCAATGTATTAGTAGGTTAATTATTTTTGTGGTACAAAATCACCAGTCAGTGATACCTCAAGTAGGTTTAATTTTAGCCATGGTGTTTTTGTTTTTATCTAAACAGCATATCAACACCAATATACGCTATACATAATATACACGGTACACCCATAAACCAATTGACCAATTTAGGGAATATTTAATTATTGAATTATTTCATTTTGAAGTATCCCCTAATTTTGTGAGCATTGTGTATTAAGCCAAATATTAGTTAACAGCCCACAAACAAGTAACATAAGTGAAGTTTCTCCCATCTTTCCCTATGTGGGTTAGTACCTGCACTCCTGGGTACTGCAGGAGGTTTCCGGCTGGGTGCTGTGCAAGGGAAGGAGGGGGGAAGTGGGGGAACTGCAGCTTTGTATGTGGGAACAGCTGGAACTTTAGGTAGTGGTGGGGGTGGAGGTGGTGGCAGAGATGAAGGAATACTAGATGGCAAAGAGGCAGGTAGAGGAGGAGGTGGTGGAGGAAACGTGTCCCTGATGTTACCAAGCTTATTATCAGTGAGAACTGTAGAAAGAGGTGGAGGATACAAAAAGCCAGATGACCAATCCGAAACTGAGGATACTAGTACTGAGGAGGGTGCAGGAGGAGGGGGCATGGTAGGCATGGGAATGGAGTGAGACTGAACTGGTAACCATGTTGGTTTGGTAATTTGAGGAGGAGGTGGAGGAGGAGGACATGTTGGAACAGGACGTGGCCTGTTACTGAGACGCTCTTGATGAAGAAGTGATGGTGGAGGTGGAGGTGGAGGAGTCATAATGGGATGAGAAGGTAGAGATTTAAAACTTGGGGGAATGGGCTGGCTAGGGGAGGGAGGTGCTGTGTATGATGAGACAGGACGTGTTTTAGATAAAGAAGAGGTCCTTTCCAGAGATTTGTGGGAAGGAGAGAGATCTGGGGTGCTACCCCTGAAACTTTCTCCCTGAGACGGCAGATTCCACAGAGGCTGTTTCAGACTGGCAGTGGAACCGGACCGAGTTACTAAAATAAAAAAGACAAAAATTACTACATACTCAGTTATGAATGTTCTCATGTTCTTTTCACAATTTAGGAATGAATTCTACAACAATACAAACTGATTTTTAAAAATATATAATCATTAGTTTGATGCATTTAAAGAAGAACAAACAAATAAGAAAAATTTTGGACAACCCAAATAAAATATAAGTTTGAAGCCATACAAAAATGAGTCTTGTCCATTACCTGGACGGCTGTGGAAGCCTTTGTCTCTCTGACCAACTGGCTTAAGGACAGGAAATCCTCCAGCAAACAGTCCACTCAGAGTGGGTCCCTGTGCAGGTGATACACCAAAACTTCCAGCTGCTCCACCATTGCCACAAACTTCAACATTGTTCACTTTGGGCTCTATGGTTTGAGGGCACAGACACAAAGCATTTTTTGCCAGGGATTCAGTTTGTTATGAGTACGACATCATATCCCAAATAATTACAGCTTAATGATATTATTTCACCGTATAAAGTGTTACTCCGGTTTCCTCCCACAGTCCAAAGACATGCCTGTTAGGTTAATTGGTGTCTCCAAAAAGTCATCTTTAGTGTGTGACTGTGTGTGTGTGACCTACGATGAATTGGCGACCTGTCTAGGTTTGTTCCTGCCCTCATGCCCAGAGTTGCAAGGTGGGCCCACAACCCCATGTGGATTAAGTGTAAGACAGTGGATGGATGGAAAACTAATTTGAAATTCACTTTAAATGCTTTGCTTTTTGATAAACGGTGCTCATCCAGAATAATAATATGATTCTCCATCAGACTGATGGCTGCATTGGTCAAAATGGTCATGTCAGCTGAGCACTTTGGTAAATTAGATGTGTTGGAGCTGGATTGTGCTAAGCATCTGTCCTTCCAACATGATACTTTTTGTTGCATTGATTTAATGTTTTGCCTTTTTTGCGTTTGGAGGTTATCCAAAGTGGGAATGATTCGAGTTCAGTCTTAATGTTGCCCCAAGCTTGATATCACTCTGAAGAGCTATAAATTATTAGTTTGTTTCTTGTTAGGCAGTTAGGACTGAGGTTGCCTAGGTACACTTTCATTTGGACGATTCTTAATATTTGTTCAGGGTATCTCTTCCTTTTAGGTTGCATTTGTCTAGTTTTCATGACTGTATTTGATTTAGCAGCATTAACCATGCTGCTTCTTTAGAGCAGTTTGTAAATATCATAAGGATGATTTGTCATTGACTGCAGATTTCTTCTCTGTCTGGGACTAATAAGGTAGTAAGCAATGAGTTTTCTCAGTTTGGTGGAAGATCTTTTCTGGCAGGGTCTCAATCAAGTATGCTGTACATTCTCCAAGTTTGACAGAGCTGGCTGTAGGACCCCGATTGATTTCTGAAGAAGGAGTTGGAGCTATAAATTAAGTGACAAGGTTTGCAAGTACAGCTGTTGAAAATTAGGAAGAAGGAGATGTCTGTAGGAAAATGGTTGTACAGAAGTTTCCGGAAGCAGCTGATCCGAACTCCACACTTTGGCCACAGATTATCCTCTCCCATTTGAATTTCTTCCCAGTCTGTACCGTCCCTGACATGCATAGAGTATCTGTGTTGCCATTCGTTCCAGATCAGACTCCAAACTTGCTTAGAAATGGTGCACTGCTAATAGAATTGAGAAATTTGAGCAGCTTAAAGAGCTTCTTCTGTTGGAAGCACATAAGGAGTATCTGCTGGAGAAAATAGTCTTTTTTTTAACAGAGCACAAAATGTAAGTTTTGACTCAAGCTGCTTTGTTTTAAACCTTGACTTCGATGCCTTCTTGTGTTGGTCATTTTTCCTTTGACTCACCACAGGATGACAGTTCATTGTCGTCTTTCCAATGCACTGAAGATAAGTACAGGGACTTAATCGCAGTGAACAGCATTTCATAGCTGAGGGAAGATTTGAGTACTGGATGGAAGACTTTGTCGTTATGTTCATGCCTGTAATAATTATCACGCAGGAGCAGCAGTCGTCAACATGATTTTGAGGCACTTGCCACACCCTTGGAACTCCAAAGCCGAGACTGTTTCCTTGACTTCCACTGTCTCAGGTTTTAAACACATGTCCTGTACACTTTGTGGTGCCCAAGCTTTGTCCTAGTCACCCAGTTTAACCACAAAATATGCATGGTAAGCTTTTGATACAAAGTCAGATAAATTTGTCTCAACCCTAGACTAGGAAATAACAATCATTATCACCAAAATTTTGACCTCTAAAATCTGTCAAATTGTTTGGTTTTGGTATTTAGGGTTATTAAAGAAAGTGTTTAAAATACATGGAATATGGTTTATATAATAGTGCCAAAGATTATTTACTATTACTAGTTCTATGATTGTGTGAGAAGTGTGAGAACCAGCAGTGAACCTTGGTATTAAATATAGCCATGTTACAGATAAACATGCTGTTATCAGCTATTTTATTTTTTGTGTCTGCTCACACTCACTCACTGACTCTCAATTACACATTTTCCTCTGGTTAATAGCAGACTGGTATGCTGACACAGTACCTGTAAGGCTGGCTCAAAAGAATCTGCCTTCATCATAGGCACAAAAACGTAAACATTCTGGAAACTCAAGTTAATAATGTTTAACTACTTTTTTAGGTCACCAGAAAGCAATGTAATAAAAAAAACATTCCTGCATATGAGAGTGTCATTTTTACAGTTATTAAATAATGAGTCTGGATAAACTGAATTCTCATCAGTGCAGATCTTGAAATTCTTTTGATCCAGTGTGGACTTACTGTCAAGGATGGGAGCACTACGGTCATTGACCTGTGCAACCTTTTTCAATCGGGTTCCCCTGTGAATTTCTGATAGGAGTGCGCTGCGGCCTCCCCCTTCAGAGCGCTGAATTTTAGGTGGCCCTGTGTGGGACTGTAAAAGAAAGAAAGACAGGAGAATACATTATAAGGTTATAAGGATAAATTATAAAGTTAATCTGAATTGTGGATCAATTGTTTAAAATATGCACAACACGTAATATTAAGAACTTGGTGAGTATTAAGACACAAATTAGGTTGGGAATACTGTAGTGTACAGAACGACCAGAGGTGCTACTCTACAGATATCACAAGAGTTCATCTAAAACATAACAAACCACGATGACTGTGTAGAGCCAAAATAATGAGACACCGCTGAGCATCACCTGTTCATGTGTGTGTGTGTGTGTGTGTGTGTGTGTGTGTGTGTCTGTGTCTGTGTGTAATTTTAGCTCTAATTAATAATGCAACTCTGACCAGGTGGTTTGCTCTACAAGTTGACATTCATATGAAATGTGTGTACATGTATGTATTACCTGTAGCAGAGATGGAGGGGGTGGGGGAGGTGGTGCTGGTGGGGGAGGGGGAGGAGGGGCAGGCATGGCTTATAAATCTGCAAAATACAAAACATATACTAACGATAACACTTACAATATAACCCAAAGTAATGCAAAGAGGCAGAATAGCCACATGACAAACATTGTGTCCAGCTTTGCAGCCATATGTGAACAACAAATGGGTATTAAAAAATATTACTCAGTAATAGTCATAATGACGTACATTTATTTTGAAATCTACTTATGCCTTTAAAAAAATAATCATTTAACAAAATCTTTATCAAATGAATGTATAAAAGTACTGGCAATATGGTACAATGTACAGCATATGTGCATTTACTGTTGTTGGTCATCTGAATGAAAAAAAAAAACAGGAGCAAAAAATATTAAATTAAAAATATACAGTATTTGATACACTTCTGATTTCGCAAGTTTTTCCTCCCACAAAGAAGGGAAAGGTCTGTAATTTTTATCTTAGGTACCTGTGAGAGACAGAATCTGAATCTGAAAAAAATCCAGAAAATCACATTGTATAATTTTTAAATAATTAATTTGCATTTTATCACATGAAATAAGTATTTTTTTACCTACCAACCGGCAAGAGTTTTGGCTCTCACAGACCTGTTAGTTTTTCTTTAAGAAGCGCTCATTCTGCACTCATTTCCTGTATTAACTGGACCTGTTTGAACTCGTTACCTGTATAAAAGACACATGGCCACACACTCACACCACATTCCAACCTCTCCACCATGCCCATGACCCAACCGTGAAGCATGGATGTGGAAACATCATAATTTGTCTTGCTTTTCTGCAAATGGGACAGGGCTGGGACGCCTGCACCGAATTGAAGGGAGAATAGATGGGGTAAAGTTTTTCAGTATAAATTGATGAATAAATTAGTAGTGCAAATATTATAAATTATGTAGTAATAATAATATATTTCTGAGAGAAAAAGACCACGAAGAGACCACTAAAAGAGATGATGCATTATATGAAAGCTTGAAAACAGTGCTTAGAGTTCATTTAACAGTGACGTTAGACCATTCCATCTTTACTTAAGCATTTTATAATGTAGGATCAAAATATTAAGTGCACAATAGAATATAAACATGAATAAAGAAACCTTGCTGGCTGCACACAACCAAATTGTGAGAACTAAAATGCAGTATCACATTTTAAACACTTTATATACCTTTGAGTAGGCAAATCCAGTGCAGCACTATTAGTAGGAAGGTACAGTGATCAAATGACCATCTCTCAGAACTTCTGGGTACAAACATGTACAGAGTACAAACATTTTTATTTCCCATCTTGGCTTGTGTCTGAGCCCTAAAGTGTGCATGCACAAAACAGATCATAACGTAGTTCCTACTTTATGCAAGTAGTTAATGTATAAATCCATATTCATTCAAATAAATTTAATTAAAATATATGAAAGCAAAAAGTATGACATAAATAATATTTTGGTAGTAAAAATATAAAGGCTAATTTTTATTAATTTGACCAATCATTTACGCTGCAATGTCTGGAGTTAAGAGATTTTTTCCTATTATGATTATTTCCTATTATAATTTTTTTAGATTTTTGTGAAATTGTGAGACCTTGGTTGTTCACAAACATGGAGCCGATGGTGGTTAAATAGTGTATACCTGTACATATTTTTTTGTTTATGTAAGCCCTTGGGTATATAGTCTGTTATCTCATGGGCACCCAAACTTAATCACTGCTTGTTTTTCACCACTAAGGGTCATTTTGTTATGTTGAGACATGCTTAAAATTACTGAATATAAGCATGTGTCACTTTCCATCCACAATACATTCTGAGAAACTGCAATGTTATGCTATTTATGTTATGTCTATGTTATCATCTGGACACTTTCACCATATTGAATATACTTCCTTATATACATATTATATAGCAAAGCTGTACATTGTTCCAGTATTGACTAAATAGCCAAATAGATACTGTACACATGTTGTGCTGTTTTCATATGATCTCAGCCCTGTTTTACTGGGACATCTCAGCCCTGTTTTACTGGGACATCCAAAAGTGTTCCACAAACCACATACCAGCCTGTCTAGTGTGGTACTTATAAGGATGCCACATGCTTGCCACATCCTTGACATGGATCATCTCTTAGCATGCTGGTTTTCTGGCTATAGGCTGCTCATCCTGCTGCATGCTGACACCCCACCCCCTGCAACCATTTAACTTCTCTCATTATTGAAATGAGTTTTAGATTACTCTGTTGTTTTCTTCCCAGACATAATTTCACAGATAAGTGTTTGTTTCTATATCTTGTGTTCAACAGAACCTTCTGCACAGTTACATTTGTCATGGCTGTATTTCTGCTTCGTGTATCTCATCAATGGTAATCAATGGGTTAAGTAGGTTAATACTGTTAAAAAATAACAATATCATTAACAGGCCATAGACATGCATGTGATCAGAAATGGTATGTTATTGCCTGAATCACTCTAATTCTATTTCTTCTCAATGCTCATTTGAACCATGTATTCCAAACAGCAACAATATTAGAAGTTAATTGTTTCTTCCTGTGACCCCATTTTGCTTCTTGCTCTGGCTTTGAGGTGACATTGAGTTGTTTTTGACAGGAAATTTGTCCATCCTTAAATTTGTCTTTCTCTCCAGGGAAAATAATAAAATTCATTCACAAAGCCAGAAGAAATGTACCAGTGAGTTTGGGACAAAAGCTGCCCATTTGCATGATACCTCACACTATCCAGTTTGTAACCTAACCCTTTGGTGTGACAGAAAAAGGCTGGTCAGTGACACAGAGGCTTCTTGTTCTATGAGCGAGAAGTTAACAGAGGAATCTGTTGGTTTGGAAATGTGACTGCTTAAGCTCTAACAAGCCCACAATCTCAAAATGGTAGAAATGATATGGTATGAGTAGCTGTTAAATCAGCAGCAGTATCCTAAGCTAATGATTTCTATCTCTGTTTAAACACTAAATAAAATATGAATGCAAATTCTAAAATTTGCTCTAAAAATGAACGCCGAATATATAAACATCTGTGTGATTTTGTACATTACTTAAACTAGGTTTCTTATTTCAGTGTGATCATCAATCCTGATTAGGAAGTGCACTGTAAATCGCTAACTACAGGAAATCCTGTGGTTGTTTTCGCATTCTTGGAATATTGCTGGATAGATGTGAATTGTGTTATTCAGCTGCACAGCCCAGCCAGTTTCAGAAGTTCATTGTTTGGCATCGAGAGATGTGTCACTGACAAAAACAAGCTGCTTCTTGACAACAACCCATCGATTCTCCAGAGCCTCATTAGGAACATGCACATGGTGATATTGACACAATATAATTCTGCTGAAGGATCTAAAAGGAAAACTGCATGTCTTTATGTCTTAGCACGTCACAGAATATTACAGAACTAGCACAAAGTATGAAGAGAGTGTACCTAAACTGCCAGTCATGTGCAATAGCTTTGGGTTAACAAAAAATACATACCTGTGTATAGTCTTTAAATGCTACTGACCAATATTTAAAGTGGTTTTACATGACAAATAACAAAACAATACGAGGAAATGAAATCTTGCTTGTAATAAGGCTTTGTCTGTTACACATTAAAGTTTACAGTTTGGCATGTATAAGAGTTGACTGGCCTTTGCCCATTACAATTTGTGAAAAAAGTATTAAGAAAATGTTAGCTAAGAAGTGCAAATCAAATACAATGTATCCCCTAATTTTTGTGAGCAGTGTATTATTAGAACCACAATAGGGCATAATAAAATGGAAACTGAAGGAGGAACAATTGGTATAATTAGGTTGGAATTTTAAATGTTGCTTACAAAAATAATGTAGCCTACTCATTTTAATAGAAAAAAAACTATTTAAAGCCCACTAATGCTGTTTATAATGGTTTTGTTTATGACAGGTAATAGATTATTTAAAAAAAATAATAATGTAGGCTATAGCTATTACATTTTACAGCTAAGCACATGTCAAATACATAGTTAGAAAATGTACACACATTTACCTGAGATTAAAGCTCCGAAAGCCTTTATTTTGATCCTTCAGTCTTTCTGTGTCTGTTAGAGAGAACACATAGCCCTGCTCACCCGTGAGATCCTGTTACTCACTCAGCTCGGGTTATAATTAGACAAACGAGAATACGCAGCCATCTTTATCAAACTTTTCCACACTCAGGCGTTCTTCTGCAAGACTGGAGTCCTGTTTGAAACGTATGTTACATATACAATAAAAGTAAAATAAAGCTTGTAGTCGGAAAGGCGGCCCGCTGTTAGTCTCACCTCATGAGTTCTCACTCATTCCCGACATAACGGACTCGACTCGCTCTACCCACCGTATGCAAATGAGACGAGAAATGGGCGTGGCGAGGCGCGAGCAAGCGCAAATATCAAAACAACAGCCGACTCTTACCTGTAAGCAGTGTTGGACGTGCTGGAAACAGGTACAGGTACTTGTGTTAATGTAGACATAGCCAAGTAAAAGAATACTCCAGTAAAAGTAATAAAAGTTTGATTAAAAGTACAAAAGTATTTTCGTGTAAAAGTATCGAAAGTAAAAGAACCAGTATTTATTATGGCTAATGTCCTATTAGCATTTTTGCAACAAGACTGTTTGCTTTATTAACTAATTTTAAATGAAAAGACTTTAATCGTTTAACAGAACGTTACAGATCTAAACACGTTCAGAACAAAGTGGGCCTATTGGTGTGCTTGCTTCCCTATACTGAAAAAACTAAACAAACCAGCATGATACTGGACTTGGTGGTGACCAGCATTTGTTGTGTTTTGAACATGTTTTTGCTGGGGATTCTGGTGACCAGCATATGTTGATCTTTGCTGGTTCTTGGATGGTTGTGATCAGTGCATGCTGGTCTTTTCTGGGGATGCAGGTGACTAGCACATGCCGGTTAAACAACAAAACCAGCAAGATCATACTTTGCCAGCATACTTGCTTTGCCAGCAAGGTTATACTGGCCAATCAGCAAAATCATGTTCTCGATGTTCTATGTAGTGTTTTATGCACACTTGAGCCAAAAGGAACGACAGATTTCTCAAATTGTATTGTGGTAAAAATATTAATATTTCACTTTGAAATTTAGTGAAGTACTAGTAAAAAGCCACCCAATATGGAAATAAGTAATGTAAATATAGACAAAAAAATGCTTAATTATTGAAATAAATTATATTTACATCGGTACTGTCCACCACTGCCTGTAATTACACTGCTTACAAAAATTAGGGGATATTTATAAATAAATACGAAGAGAATCCTACAAGAACTGCTGAACAATCTGGTCCTGTCCATCACTGTCAGTGTGTTTTGGCAGTTTTGGGTGACCATACACCCTACTGAACAGTTAATGTGTGGCACTCTTGTATAGTTTGACATGTTTCTGTTCACCCCCATGAATATATCACTTGCTACTTAATCACAAACAACTTTCTTTGACTTTTCATTTGTTTTTCTGATGATTTTGTTTAATTAAATAAAATTAAATGCTTCTTTGTTTAATAAGCTGAGACCAGTTTTTATAGAAAAATGTTTCTGTGACCCTGGTTTAGATTAGGTATTTATGAATATTAATTAATATATGAATTAATATTAATATTAAAATCACTAGGGTTATTAATCTGCTGTGAACTGATGTTATGCCCCATAAACCACCACATCAGAAAAAGGTTGGGGCAGTATAGGCAATACAAATAAATAAAAAAATAATATAAAAAAACCTCAGTGTTTATTACATTTACTTTTTCTTTTATTCAGTTACAGACAGTAAGAAACAATATATTTAATGTTTGTATGCTCAACTTAATTACATGTTTAAATATACATTAATTCCTTCATTTTGGGCATGCAAAATATTTCAATAAATGATATAGGCTAGTGCTTGACATAGGTTTCCCAAAGTAATCACTTGCCCATGTGGTTATATGAGCTATTAGTGAGTTGGTGGTTCTTGTACCAGTGCTGCCTGAGGAATCAGAAATCACAGGAGTTCATTTGAGGCTTTCACCCTTGCTGAAAATCCTCCAGATTCCTTGAATCATTTAATAATATTATGCACTATTGAGTGAAGAATTTAAATAAATGTAACACATTTGTTGACAAACTGGAGATCCTATCTCCATTTTGACAGTATGGTGAAACAACACTAAAAGGAAATACATGTCTTAAATGAAATAAAAAGTAATTTTAAATCAAAGGTTAGCTAATTAGCTAGCTTTGCATGGGAAATCCAATACCTGCCTAACTTTAGACAGCTACTGTAAGGTGTAGATTTGGCGGTCCAGAGTTTGATTAGCAGAGGACTAGCAGATGAAGCAATGGTATCTAAAATAGAGAAGCAGGTCATTTAAAGAGTAGAGCCCAAATAGCAGGGAGAGACTTAATGCCACAACTGGAGCCACTGCTAGCACTGAAACACTGGTCTCTGAAATTAGGTGACATTTCATTTGTATCTGTTGCCTCCAGAATCAATGGCTTTTTACCGCATAACAAGGTTATTTGGATACTAGTCTTACATACTGAGATGGGCCAATTTACTGTAAACAGTTAATCTACTGTGGAAGGAAACCAGAGTACATGGAGTAAACACACGGAGCACACTTCACACAGGTGGATTCCGAGGTCAGAATCAAACTGGAGATGCTATGAGTTTGAGGCTGAGAATGAGAATTAGGAAAAAGTTAACACCAGTCATATATCATACATTATGAAGGTTTGGCTGGGGGTGTGTACATGTGTAGAATTCTGTGGATTCTAGTCTGTAGAAGTAGAGCTAAGTTAAAGACAAGTTATTTATTGTTTTCTTTTAGATTTATTTTTTTTGCCCAGGTAAAGACAAACTAATCAAATTATTAAGTAAATTGACAAGAAGACAAATCAGTTCTGCGCAGAACAAAACAGAATGCATACGTTTGGTTAGCATGCAAATGTGTAGTCTTATCAAACCATAATAAACATCTAAAATATTAAAAAGCAAAGTGTGCTTCAAAGTCAACAAAGCTGTTACAGTTCAACATATTGGAAATGCATTAAAATAGTTTTAACATGAAAGAGCCAGAGATTCATATAGTCTTGACAATTTGTGGAAATTGTGGAAAGGCTAATGTAATACTGCATATAGTGAACTGTTGATATGGGTAAATGTAATCATTTTAAGCAATGGGTGGAGTAGCGAGATTTTCAGTGAAAAAGCATTTCAGTGCTACAATATTTCAAGCTCTATTGAGGTGAATTTGTCACTCCAGATCTGACAAAGCCTGTATCACAACATTCTTTCTCTCTCTCTCTCTCTCTCTCTCTCACTCACTCACTCACTCACTCACTCACTCACTCTGTTGCTCCCGATGTGAGAACAGCCTAAAATATCCTCTATGCTTGTGTTTAGTTGTGTACGTTGTGCTACTTTAATATGGTCTTGTTGTAAAAATGGTTTGTCTCACCCAAAACTATGCATTAATGCTTCATACGTACATTAGCAAAGCCCAGTGGTACATGTGGTTAGTGCAGTTGCCCTACAGCTTTAAGATCCCTGATTTGATCCTGATCCTGGACTGAGATCCCTGGATCTTCCCATGTGTGCATGAATTTATTCCAGGTGTTTCAGTGTTCTCCCACATTCAAAAGACATGCATTAGCTTAGTCACTCTATATTGTCCCATGACTAGTGTGCTGATGAATGTTTGTTATATATAGTGCATCCGGAAAGTATTCACAGCGCTTCA
>JAUZSU010147651.1:0-14890 GCA_034780255.1 Parotocinclus maculicauda
CAAATCATGAAAGTTGCAAAAGTTGCCAAAGAATTTGACCAGTTAAAATGTGGGCACAATTATATTGGTACAGTACAAGTATCAATCAGCAGTATCAGTATCGTTATTGGTTTCAGTAATATCTTATGATATCCATTCCTGTGTAGGATATATCCTGTAGTATCAGACAGAGGAACTATGCACTGATAGATCGAACTTACTCTACACTGTATCGTGTACTTTCTGGAACTCCATGTTCCACTGGCTTACATTTCTGTGTGCACTATGAAGAGCTTACAACACCGCTCTAAGCTATTTTTTTTTGTCTTAAAAAGCCTGTAGAAGTGGTTCCGGAGTAAAGCCTGTTTTCTTATATCCTCAGGCACAAGGTAAAGTTCCTCCTCTGGCTTACCACAGCTGCACTCTGTTCAGAGGAGAGCTTTTTGTGTTTGGAGGAGTGTTTCCTTGCCCCCATCCTGAACCTGATGGCTGCAGTGACTCTCTTTACATCTTTAATCCTGACATGGCCATCTGGTATCAACCTATTGTCAATGGAGATAAGCCTGCACCACGCTCTGGGTGAGTGAGTGTCAGGGAATTAAATAGAAGTACAGTGTTCCCTCGTTTATCGCAGGGGTTACGTTCAAGGGCCACTCGCCATTTATTTAAGTATTTCTACACTATTTTAGCTGTATAACTTGCATCGTTATCGTGGCATCGTAGGGCTTGAATGAATTTAGTCTATAATGAAACACAACACCGCAGATAAAAACTTGTCATGTCGGCAAGTAGCGACTCAGGCGGCCGATGCTCTAGTTTTAACTGTTGAATAATAAAGCAACATGCTGAAGTAATGGAACGTTCTCTTTACTTAACACATCATACATCACTCTCATATCACACATGCTCCGTCACCGAGCTTACAGCACCTTATATCCTACACATTGTGTAGATACAACAGCTATTTACTGTAAATCATCATATTTTATCATTTATATATAACTCCTTTATTGTTAGAATTAATATTTTTAATACATTTTCTATAAATTTGGTGATTTTTTTTTTTAAGTAAAAGTTCCGCAAAAACCTGTGAAACAGCAGAAATCCACGATATATTTTTTTCCATTAATATCTTTAAAAAATCCGCGAAAGGTAAACCGCGAAGTGGCGAGGGAACGCTGTACTTATATATCTGTGTATTTTTAATCATACACTTAAATATGTTGTATTGACTTGAGACTTGACTTAGACTCTAGCCTAAAGACTTATAACTTGACTTGGACTTGTGAACATCTTTGGTTCATCCTCATCAATATATCACTTATTTAATTGTTTCATCTCATTTGAGTAATCGTTTAACTTTCTTTGCCTTTTCATTTGCTTATCTGTTGTTCTTGTTTAATGAAATAAAATAAAATAATTCTTTTGTTATATTCATTTCAACATATACCCTAATTTATGTGAACCGTGCGCCTTTCTCTCAAGCACTGAATAGCACCACTACTAACAAGCAACCAGGATCAACACACTTAAACCTGATACTTGGTTATCTCTGCTTAGAACAACAAAACAACAGATATATTTATAAGTTTCAGAACTAAATATTTTGGCAGAGTAACTAAAGCAAAGCAACTTAGTGAGCAATAACTGAATTAGGACAGAATCTCTTCCTCCCAGTGCCAGTCCACATTAATAGCAACCACTATACCAAATATGGAGAACAATATAAGCTTAAATACCCAAAGTTAGTGGACACGCAAGTATATATAATATATAAACACTGCTATTAGTTGGTTATCACCCCTCTGAGAACTCTTTGCAATAGATTTTGGAACATGACTGCTGGATTGGGCATGGATGTTGGACAATAAGTCCTTATATGAGATCTGGCCTCTTTCCAAGCCAGCCAAGTTCTATATCAAAATGGGGAAATTACACTGCTCACAAAAATTAGGGGATATTTAATTTTGAAATTTTGTGAGCAGTGTATTTCTTTGTAGACTTTATTTGATGGAAGAGGCAGAACTTGACCTGTTGGTGGTTGAAAACTTTAAAAGTGTCATATAAAGGGTCACTGATATGTCCAATACACTCCATTCTGCTCCCACTGTCTGCACATATCCCAAGGTGGTATGCGTTACAGTATATTATAAACCTGTTAGCAATTAGTGTGGCTGAAATACCAGAAATAACAAATTGGAAAGGGGGTCCACAGACCCACAGATAAAGTGTAAGTTTTGGCTCTGGGACTTGAACTCTCAATCTTCTGGTAATTAGCACAGAACCTGTAATACAGTGCAGTGCTGCCCAAGCACACTGGGAAATCTCTTCTTACCCTAATGATCCCTAAGTTTTAATTAAAGGTTAATCTCTAGCTCTTAATTAAAACTATTAAGAGAAAAAACTGCAAACTACATTTGGAGGCATTTTACACATGGATGTCTGGCTGGTATCCAGTTTCTAATAAGGTCAGTATTGGTGCAGATCATTAGCAGTAACCTGAAAAAGGAACATGTGGAATATGGTAGCGAGGCCCACCAGTAGATTACAGTCTAGAGGGCTAAGCAAGAAGTACAATATTATTTCAACTAAATCGAAAGCTTGAAAGGTTTTTAAATGCCAGAATTATGTTTGAATTATCTCATCAGAAACATAGTGATCAGACATAACAATAAATCCACCTGTCTAATATTGTTTCGATCCTCCTCTTGCTGCCAAGGCTTTGACCCATCGAGGCACAGACTCCACAAGCTCTCTGACGTTGCACTGTAGTATCTGAAACCAAGATGTTAGCAGAAGATTCCTTAAGTCATGTAAATTGTGTGGTGGGACTTATTTGTCCAGCTCAATGCCACAGATGCTTGATCAGATTGGGATCTGCTGAATGTGGAGGCCAAGTCATCACTTTAGACTCTTTGTCGTCTTTCTCAAACCATTACTGAACAATTTCTGCTGTATGGCAATGCTAGACATTACGTTAGCCATAAATATGTATACTTGACCTGCAATAATGTTTACTAAGTAGCATATGCCATGATCCAGGGTTTCTCAGCAGAACATTGCCCAGAGGATTACATTTTGTCAGTGCTATCCACTTGTTAGTGGTTTTAATGTTATGGCTTATTGGTGTAGGTTCCCCCTATCCCATTAATCATTATTTGAACCATTTGCAAAATGAGGCACATTGTTATAATGAGGTTCTGAGTAATTGTAATTGTTTAACAGCGGGGAACTTTAATGGCCATTCATACTTACCTTGGCTTTAAGTTACTAGTAGTTACTGTTCATGATGTTGCTACTAATGTAGCACATAGTTCCTGGTTTTAAGCTTGCTGAAAAACAACTTGTACGTTTTAACAATCATGCTGTATCATCATTCATTCATTTATTTACAGTACACACATTATTGTGATTACTGTAGATACATGTTGCCTGGGGTCTGGAGTATATACCTAGTAACCAACCTCGCTACTCCTGTTTTATGAAGGTGGGGGAAAAGTATTATGAGGGACCTACAGAGATATGCAAACTCCACACAGGCAGTAACAGGAGGTTGAATTTCCTGACACTGTTAGTGTCCTGCCCTGCTGTAGTGTTACTTAAATAAATAACAGATTGCAGGGTCAGGATTGGTACAATGGTCAATGACAGATCAAGTGATAATAAAGTTAGACCTCCTTTCTTGCAGCCTCACTAGCACAGGTGAAAGTGAAAGAGCTGTGCAAACATAAATCTACACCTACACAAAGCAGCAGCTGGATGACTTCGGTGATTTATGATAAATTATCATTTCTTATCTTTGTACTACAATCATAAAAGTGGGTTCTGGTGGCATCGATAATTCACAAGGGCATCTACAAATGGTTAGAAAAGAACAATGGGCATTATCACTCCTATCACCCTAAAGCTCAGGCTCAGAACTCAAGGTTTGCATAATGTCACATAATAAAATATAAAATGACAAGGTGATTAATTAAAAAAAGATTACTATTAATAAAATGGAGTTGACCTTGATTTTTCTCCAGCTCTCATTTGTCTCAGTTTCATTCATGCTTTACTCTTAAACTAAAGCACAGTGAATTAAAACAATATTTCACATATTCAATTAATAATGAGTTCTAGAAAAGGTTAAATATTTTAGGTAGATCAGATAGATTGTCCAGCAGTTCTTGTGGGATTCTCTTCGTATTCATTTTGAAATATTCCCTATTTTTTGTGAGCACTATATTTGAGCAGTAATGGCAAATTATTTGAGGCTTTTCTGTAGTCTTATACATAAAAAATAGTAAAAGCATAACATGCTGTAACGTGAATCACTGCACAGCTGCCTGCTAAAATCACCTACTGTAAATTGTGTTATGCAGAGATTTGTATACAGCAAGTAATTTTGGAGCTGTTATCTTTATTTATTGGTTGCATCTCTTATCTGTACATTCTTTACATTCGGTTAAAACTAAGTGCTATAGAAAGGCAATTAGAGCTTCAAGCAGCTTGTTCCTGTAATGTGGGGGCACATTTAGTTGGTACCATGATAAGACCCCGCTAAGACCTCCATCCTGAGGAGTGCTGATGGAAAGTGGAAGCACAAAAACACAGGATTTCACAAAGGTGCCGGAAACTGTACGCCTCTACTTGCCATTCACAGCAGGAATCGTATGGATTGACTTTCCAATGGTGCCGAAACACAGACTCAAAGCAATACTCTGTACAGTACAGTCCATTTCATATCACACCTTTGGTAACTTGAGACCTCTGTTGCACTCCAAATTTGCGTTCATCTCCTAGCATTGTAAAATTGTAAGCCTCCAGATTTTTGACCTGCTGGTGCCTATACAGTCAGGTGTATTGTTTCCTGTCAGTCTTTAGGCTGTGCTTCTCGTGTGCTCAGCTCTTCTAGGGGTGGAAGCTGGGATTGTGTAAAGTACACCACAGATGTTACAGTATCTCACTGTGGTTTTTCTATCTCTGCACTCTTGGGAGATGGTAGAAGTGTTCTGGGACTTGAAGTTAATGGGAAAATGGAGTGAAAGTGTAGACTACGATCACTGTTTGTTAGCTGACCTGCCAGACCTAGTGTTCCCCATTCAACCTGCTTTCAACCTGCTTTCAACCTGCTTTCAACCTGCCAGCGCCTGACCCATCTCCATCAATATTTTAGACCTCTGACAGTGTACATAGTAGACTAATTTAAGGCCCGGAGGTTATTGTTATAAGTGCTTTAGTGCTAGGAGGAAGTGCAAACAGCTTTCATCTTTCATCTTCATCTCTTTTTGGCATGCTTTGCTTTTTTCTGCTTCCCCCCCATTCTTTACATGTGCTGTGATTCATTGCAAAACCAACATGGAGTGCATTTTTTTTCCTTCCCCCGTGAAACTGAAGATTGAGCTTATAATTATTTGTTAGGATGTGCAATAGTGGTGAAATGTAATGAGTACACGAACTACATTTAACTGCAGATTTTGTTGCTTCTCATGAGAACATACAAGAAATTATGTATTTTTAACGTCAGTGTAGCAAGTGTACCATATACTCATTTTTCTCAGGAGGCTTTTTATCATCCTTTTCTTTGGAATACGAATCAGGCATGACTGGTGTATATTCCTCCACCCTGCTCCACAAACTTCCAATTTTCACAGACAGAATGCATGACCTAGTGGAAAAGCCATGTTTTGAGGTTTTGCAATGCTATGAAAGAGAAGAAGTATGCAAGGATTTAGGGCAAAACGCTCCACAACTACCACAGAAGGAAGCAGGCATTACCACAATTACTTCTGAACTGATTCAAGCTATTACAGTTTAACATTTATCAGCATTACACATACATTGTAAATGCTATGTAATCCTTATGTAAGAATATTAGAGGGGATGTTTATTATGTTGATGTTGATTATTTTTATTCATGGGTATATGTCATTTAACATCTTCATTTCGTTCTGTTCTATTTTAAAAAATGATATTACTTAAAACACAATATAAAAACATTTAGTCCAGTACAGTATTCTACCATACAGTAATGGTTATCCCTGTATTTTTTATTAAACTAAAAACACATGCTTAAAAAAAAGCGAGTGAAACGGGAACGTTTTGCAATTCTTTTTTATGTCAGGTGTTACAAAAGTTTCCCTCATACTAGTTTTCTGTCATTCAGATGTCAATAAGAGGTACATTTCCTAATATAATTCTTATAATAATATAAGACTTAGACATTAAAGTGAACTCCTTAACAAGCGTAATTAATAAAAAATAAAGCAGCTAGTTTATTTGAATGAAACCCAAAAGACACACTCACCTTTCGCAGATAACACTGCCCACCCTGTGTTCAAGTACAAAAGTCTGCATCTGTGGCATGGTTCTGGTTAAAAAAATCAAATCTAACTGTGTCAGATATGAACTGTAAGAACTTAGAACTCCAAACAAGTGCTCTACCTCCCACCTATAGTGGTTCATATCATTCTACTAAAATGAGGTTTAAACTGCATTTGAATTTGAGTTGGGACGTATTCCTGCATTGGTCTGTTCATGTTCCACCTTACAAAGAGGCTTTCAAGTCTCAGAAGATCTCAGATCTTGGAGATTGGGTCTTTGGTGCAGAATCAGACCAGTTGTGTCCCTGGGAAATAGAGAAAAATAGCTCTAGAAGCACACAGTACAAAAACTTAAAACTAGAAACACAGCTTAATGCCTCACCAGAGGCAGAATAAATACCAGTGTAACTCAGTGACACGACGCAGGTTTGCTGCGTATAATCCTCTGACAAGGCAAAGCTTGAGTTGCATTTTGAGATGTGTGTCACAGATGTGTGTGAGATGTTTTGAACTTACAAAGAAAACTCTCCCAAGGAAGTGGATTATCCCATGCTGGGGGCAGTCTTGTTCTGCTGAGCTAAAGGTCCAGGCTTTGTCTGAGCTGTGTCGGTAAAATTTTAGCCTTGCCAGGAGACTTTGCGATCCTTGGGACAAAGGGACTAGGTCTGTGGTGCACAAATGGATCAGAGGTGCTTCATGTGAGAGTGATCCTTGTTTTCCATTAAATGGCAGACTTTGGGAAACTACAAGGTTATTGTGGTGTCTATTGATTTAAAAGTTGTCTGTATGTATGTTTGATAAATCTGCCACTGAGTATAATTGAGTTCCCGGTTTTAAGAATAGTTCATAAGTTATAAGCTGAGAAAGGTTGAATTCAGAGTTATTTTGGAGTTTTCTGGCCCTGAGCTGATGTTCTTGATGGTCTTTAAACAACTCTGATATAGTGTGAGTGATGAGACCTGATGGAATAGCCAACTGTGTGAATGTGTTGGGCGCTCATGCAGGAATCATCCAATGACACATCACATTTAGCACCTTCCTTACAAAGGCAGAAAGGACCCAGTAACAGGCATTTACAGTTATTAGCTCCACTATGGATGAAATATTGACCAGCTCAGAAGGACAGTGCTTGGATGGCTAAGGAGAAAGGATCATACCAGCTGGTGTTTGTACTTTCCTTATTCCCACAAGTATAAGTAACGTAGAGTGAACTCTATCAGTCTTCAGAAGCTGTTAAAAGGCAATATGAACCAGGGTTGAACAGGGTCTTGGATGCTTTCTTCCTCCCATGAGAATGTAACCTGGAGGAAAGAGCTGTGATTTTTGGGATTGCATCTGAATTTTTCATGGCTGACGTTATTTTTCTCTTTGGTTGAACCCACTCTCTGTCAGTTCAAGTGAAGCGCATATTTATAGATTTGCTCCATGGAACTTCAAACTCAGGGGCATGCTACAACTATTTACACATTTTATCCACTTACTCAAACATGGAATCAAAACGGAAGAGTAAGCATTTGAAGTCATATCCTCTCCATGCTGTCTGTGACTCATTCCATGAGAAGAGTGCAATTTACAGTGTATGAGTTCTACAGGAAACAAGAGATGGGTTTTGATCAATCATATGTCTGTGTTTAAAGCAGAGTATTCCTGCTATAATGTATTATGTAGTTTAAGACCGTTATTTATTAACACCAGAAAGATCAAAAATCTGTTTCATTTATCAGTTTAACAGATAATATTCGGCACTGAATGAGTATCAGTATAGTTGTAGCAGACATAATTGATGTTCTGCATAGCTTCAAACCTTCTTAGCTAATTACATTCTTCACTTCTCTCCTACAGCTGAGTAACCTAAACATTAGCTACATGAGAATGAACATGCTAAAGGTAAAGGTAAAGGCTAAAGGTGACGCTCCATCTGGATGTTTGGAAGAAGGTACTCCGTTATTTGAAATAAAGTACATTCAGTGTAAACAGAATTCTTTTCAAGACAATATTGCAATTTATAATAGCATTTGCATGTAAAAAATGCTTTACTTAAAAAAATTCCAAGATTTCTAATAAGATTTTGCCCTCAACCCGTTAGATGTGGACTGGTCAAACTAACTCTCTCAGCATGTTTCCTTTGTTAAATTTTTCTCATTCATATAGAAAATAAATCAATTATGACATAATTCTACTACTGACATTTAAATCCCTCCACAGTCTAGCTCCACACTATCTCTGCAATATAGTTCAACGTTATACTCCAACTAGGTCGCTGCGTTTCACTGACTCCAACTCTCCCTCTGTCCCTAGGTTCAGTGTTTCCTCCATGTGTGGAAGATCCTTTGTGTGGCTGCTCCCACCCTCTGGAACTCTCTTCCCTTGTCTGTTAGGTCTGATATCAAAGAATTTAAATCTCTTCTAAAAACTTTTCTATTTTCCATCTCTATTTAATGTTTGATGTGTCTGCTTGTCTTGAACTGTGTCTCTTATGTTGTGTAAATTGTGTTTACTAAAGCATCCTTGGGTTTGAGAAAGGCACTATATAAATTAAAATAATAATAATAATTATTATTATTATTATTATTATAAATAATAATAATAATAATAATAATAAAAGGTACTTGTTTCTTCATATTGGCACAAGCATAGAGCGTTAACTGTGCAATTACAGCATATGATAAATAGGGGTGTAACTATGCATTGTGATACGATTTGCATGTTGTCAACATGACAGTGTAATCATAGAGATATCACATTCCTTCCTTCTCTTTATGGGGACCTAATAACATTGTTGCATTCTTTCAACACCAGAAGGGACAATCATACATCATATCTGGCATATCTTCTCCAAAGAATACTGAAAGGTATGGGATGTTTAGAGATGTTTGTATAGTGCTGTTCCCACAATTGATACAAAAAGGTATTTTTTAAAAAGGCTGGTTTTTATTAACCTGGCACCAGCATCTGTAAGGACACCATAATACGACCAATAAAATGCTAAATAACTGAATGTTACTAAATGAATTATAATAAGAGATTAGTGAGAGAATAATTGAGATAACTGCATTATTATACCATTTCTGTTTCCAAACCTCTGCCATGTTTTCATGGTATTTTCGGCCCTCTTCAACCAGAAGAGGGCAATAAAGAAAAGAAAAGAAAACAGAAATAAGTCACCCTGAAAGGTCCTCTGAGGCCCAGTCCAATAAAAAGGCCAACAACTCTTTATAAAATACTCCATTACTTGCAAGCATTACTCACAATAAAATGCAACACCTTTCACTATATGAACACTTTTATTCCATAAGGAGACAACTTTGGAACACTGAGCCAGTGATACCTTCAGTGTTGTCACAATAACAGAACATTAAAATGCACCATGCATCGATTTGATGATTGGATTTACTCTACCATATATGGTAAACCTGCACTTAATATACAGGTTGAATTAAAAGTCACAGGACATGCCGGATGCTGCGTCATGGAATTTTAATTACCAATGTTTTTTCATTATCATTATTTAATATAATGTGGGATATTTTGGCTTTTACATGCCTAATTACACATTATTTTTGGTGCTGTTTGTAAAATAAAGACTAAATGAGATGCTTCGGCACACTGTGTGACTGATTGCAAAAGATGTCCAATTTATTTAGGCCTCCTTATCATGGATAAACAAGTGGTGTCACAATAAACACAATTGGACTTGGTCTTGTCTCGGTCTCAGGGTAAGGCGAAAAAGGTATGGAAATTTTTGTAGAGACCAGCTGAGTCTGATTTGTCTATCTCAGTCAAGAGTCAAAGTGTTACTGAATATCAACAATGCATTCCAACAGAATCTGAAGACCTAAATAACATCTGCATTCTGATTGACTAACAGGGAATAACAAGTTATTGCACTTCTTGTTCTGTATACAATCAATAAACACCGCTTATTATCAATTATTGTTGTTTTTGATGCAGTGTTCAGACCTCAATTAAAGAACACAAATAGTAATACAAAAAACAAGTTTGTGTTCATTTTCAAACAAACCAATATGAATGTTTTAACTTATGATAGGTCAGAACTCAATATTTCAATCATGGCTTTCGTGTGTCTTGTATTTGTCCTCAATAAATATGATTAGCTTCAGGTAATCACATAATAAGTGCCTCATTAAGTAGAATGATTTGTCGGTGTTCTAATTTATCAGATACTAGAATGAAATTGTGGCCATACAAGTAGACTTGCTGATTCTAGTAAATGTAGAGTGGTCTTAATTTTTTTTACCTGCACTGAAGTAACAATAAAGTCATTATGTTAAATACCCCAAAATATGCAATTATCACTTGCTGAGGGACCTTCACTTAGCAAACTCATATGTCATCTGGACAGTGTTTTTTGCCCCACACACATTTAAAGAGTTTTCCCTCTCCATCTAAACATTTAATACAAGTATCTGGGGCATCTTATTACTTAAGTAATTTAGATTAATTTTCTCTAAATATCATCTACGCTGCCCAAGGACATCAGGTATTATAACATTTAGGAAGTTTTTCTTTTCCACCATTACCCCAGGCTTGCTCAATTACGGGAAATATTTTTTTAAAGATAAATATTAACATTTTAATAGCACTGTTTTAATTCAACTATCACTCAAAATCAGTGTGGGATATTTTGCATATTAAAACTTTCACAGTCCTTATTACAAGCAACTGAGCAATCTATTTTTGGTAACTATGCAGTGCAATACATTGCTTGCTCAGTATAACGAAAACATAGAAAGTAGCAATTTTTCCCCAGCTAGTTCACATAGCAGGAATGCATTTAATTTCTAATGAGAAAGATGTACTGAACTTATAGTACGGTGGTCTATCTTCTATGACACTGTTGTTTCGTCTTTTATAAACTTGAGCATATATACTGGCCTTTGGAAGCACCTAGCAACATTCCTGGCCGCTTAGTTTCATAGGTGTAAAGGGTTGAAGAAATGGCAAGCAGACAACCTCCAGCACCAGAGAAGTTCAGGGGTGAATGTGGCACATCACCAGCAGTCCATCCTATCCTATTGCCCTGTGAGAGGTTGGGCTCCAATGTCCTTGATCTAGAGGGTCTTAAGATAGAACAAAAGTCTTTTCCAGTTTCATAGTCCTGAAGAATCTATTCATGAATCTAGGGTCAGACGTTCGGCCAAAACACATGATCTCATTTAGTTCCTTTACAAAATACCCTTGGTTTTGTTTATTTGCAAAATAGCAGTGGCTTATCATTTTTCCTTGATCTCAAGCACCTGGATGTCTGAGAAGGCACAGTAGGGAAACCTACTGTTGAGAACCTCTGAGACCAGCCTATGTGTTATGACCTGTCTCCCCGGTCAGATTCAAAGAGCCAAGATAGGAGGTTGTCAAAGACAAGTCAGCAATGCGGATGAAAAAGGGTGGATTGTAGCATTCAAGCTGGAGGAACAGAGGTCATCCTCAAGGGAGCCATCTGCCTCAAAGTGGAGTCCTCTGAACCTCTTTTCAGTATCAGGTGCACAGTCCTGATATCTCATTTGATGTTTCAAAGAGAAATTAGTTTCCCTCACAGTTTAAGCACTGGGCCCAGTGGTTGGCCATTCAATAGGCACACTGTGAAGAACTCAATAGATACGCATGTCTGTGGAATGCTTGGGGAATTTGCAGAGCTTGTTCCAAAATCTACTAGGACACAATCCCACATTTACACATTTTAATCTCTGTTGTAGTTTCTTCATGAAATACAGATCTAGTTATTATATTATGGTTTAAATACAACCGAGGTTCATTCTTTGCAAGAAAAGGCATTTACTATGTGAGTCAGTTATCCAGTGCTGGGCAAATTCTGAAGTACTGGTTGGACATACAGCCCAATGCTGAGAAAGCGTTTAGAAGCATGCCAACTAAATACACCCCTATTGTTTCCAGTCTGTCATGAGAGCAAAATGGTTATCGTCTACTAGCTTCTTCTGCTAACTCAGATACATTTGTGAATTCTTCCAGGACGTGATGCACTTGATACTGGGTACAGTTGGTTTTGTCTAACAGTTTTAGTTTTTTTTCCTCTAGTTTGTAAGGGACATTTCTATAGTGGAGCTTCAGTACTATTTCTGTGACCTAATGTAAGTCAATTCCATCTTACCATGCATCAATGACTCTAAAATGGGAAAATTCCAATCTACTGTTATAAAGCAGCTGATGACATGGAACACAGCTGTTACTGTCACTGCAGTAAATATTAAATAAACATCTTAAACAACCTAAAACTGTCTCTCAGACTTCTCATCATGAGATTATTATCAAAGTGTACAAACATCTAATGCAATATTTTAGTGGCATGATGAGCATATAATTACACTGCCAATACTGCCAGTGTGACGAAAATGTTTTACTTGATTAGTTTACTTAAAATGACTACAAACAGATTTTACAGCTTCAAAATGTTATAGTCATCTCAAATAGATAGATAATACTTTTCCTGTAACATGGGGAAAGCCCTTGTCTGTCCCAGTCCCCCCTACCATGAAGTGCTAAGACTCAGGAGTTTCTAGAGAGGTAGAAACATCAGGAAGACATACATCTGAAATGCATACCACAACACCTTGGATACAACTTATACAATAGTATTTTATATATAAGCTTCCCTTGCCAATTCACTTACGCTGTGTGCATAATACATCTGTTCAGTCATTTACCACTGCTTAGAAATAAAATGAATCAGTGTTACACAATGTATTTTCAAGTGCCAGTATTTAAATGCTACATAATTTAAATGATATTAAACAACACTAAATGACATTAGGGCAACACGGTGGCTCGGTGGGGAGCACCGCTGCCTCACAGCAAGAAGGTCCCGGGTTTAATCTCAAGGTGGAGTGGCCTGAGTCCTCCCCGTGTCAGCATGGGTTTCCTCCCACAGTCCTAGTGTTAGGTTAACTGGTGTCTCTAAAAGTGGCCCTTGACTATGTGTGTGCCCTACGATGGATTCGCACCCCGTCTAGGGTTGCTCCTGCCCTTGCGCCAAGAGTGTCCAGGTGGGCACCGGCTGGCCCGTGACCCTTGCAGATTAATCGGAAGATAATGGATGGATAGATAGATAAATGACATTACAATTAATATGTTTACCAGTGTGAGAAAGAACCATCTATCACAGCTCTTCTTTATCAAAAAGCAATATATATGATAGGATATTTGGATGTGGGAGTTACTGATCTGCAAAAATAAATGCCAAAACCTGAATGTTGTCTAAAATATAGTTGGTATAATTTTATTCCAGAATATGTTGTACATAATTAAATAAACCATTCAGATAATATTTTGGAAGACAAGCCTATATGATTCCATTTGTACCCACATACGTACAAGAAAGTCAGGATGTACCTCTGGGCATACAATACATTATTATTATTATACATAGATACCAGAATCCTGTCCTAGAATTAGACTGTAAGCTTGTTTGAATGAAAAGCAGAATACAGTACATATATTTATAACGGTTTCTTTATTTCTTATTAGATTTAGGTCAAGCTACATAGGAGGGTGGAACCTGTAACAGATCTGCAGCTGTAGCCCATCCGCCTGCAAATTGTGGTCTAGTTCCTGTTTTATGTTTATAAACATAGATATAGCTGGCATATATACAGTTTAACATCTGTTTAAGCTTGTGTACATAATTCATTCAAGCAGGTGCTTCCTTGATTAATTAAGATAAAAAATAATGCTGATTGATTTATGTTGCAAGATCTCGTTTCATAATATCTGGCAGTATATCTTTTTTCACCCCACTGTAACTAAAAATGCCAGCATCATCATTATTTTAATAAAAGCAGCAGCTCATCCACATACAAATAAATAATAAACTCTAGTAAAGCAAGCATAATAAAAGGGGAGCAAACAAATCATTTCTACTCCTTTTTCAGTCAAAAGTCTGCCATCTACTGGTTACATAACGTACTGGAATGGAAAACCCCGTGCTACATAATAAAATATTTACTCCGCGTTCACTTTATTAGGTACATCTCCTTGTTTCCACATTCGTTAACCATTTTGTCAGTTCCACTTATATAGAAGCATGTTATACCATTACAATTACAGACTGTAGGCAATCTGTTTCTCTACATACTTTGTTAGCCTTCTTTTACCTCTTTTGATTGTCAGGACCCCATAGACCAGGTACTATTTAGGCAGTGGATCAGCACTGCAGTGTGATACTGATCAGCTGGTGTGAGTGGATCAGACACAGCAGAGCTACTGGATTATTTAAACACTGTTCACTTACTGAGCACTCTTATACATGTACCATATTGCTCCAATTTGCAGATGTAAAGTCAGAGACAGTAGCTCATCTTTTGTTGCACAGTTTGTTAGCCATCCTCTAATCCGTCATCAGAGCTCAAGACAAATATGGTAAGTGGAACTGATAAAATGAACAGTGAGTGTTAAAACAAGAAGGTGTACCTAATAAAGTGATTGGTGAGTGTATATATATATATATATATATATATATATTTAGTTCAAATTTTAACCTTGTGCATGGTGCAGGTGTAGGACTCTGTTCCCTCAGACACAGACAATTATAATGGCATGTGACACCCAGATCCGTGCAGTTGGGATAATAGAGC
>JAUZSU010147661.1:0-14890 GCA_034780255.1 Parotocinclus maculicauda
CAGACACGGGGAGGACATGCAGACTCCACACAGAAAGAACCCAGGTCTCTCCACCCTGGGATTGAACCCGGGACCTTGTTATTGTGAGGCAGCGGTGCTACCCACCGAGCCACCGTGCTGCCCTGGATAATGACCATGAGTGGTCAAGTCAGAGCCCTGAGCTAAATCTATAGACAGAAATACACTGCCAAGTTCATTTCATTTAGATTTGACTGAACTTTAGCACTTCTGCATTCTAATGCTTAAACAAACAAACAAATTGTAATGGACTGAATCTGTAATTACAGTCAAACAAAAGAGAACTGTGAATTAAATCGGGGATCTGACAATATTATACAATGTTGTTTTTCAGGTATTTCCATTTTTTATAAGTCACTTTCAGAAATGTTGTTTTGACTCTTGCTATTTAATTGTTCTGCAAAATAAAAAATGTCTAAATAAAACTGGGATCAATGTTCTTCAACCATATCTTGCTCTTTATTTCATTCTGTTTTATGCATGTTTGGAAGAAAAGACTAAATGTTTCATCGCGTTTTGTATTGTGATTTTGACCGTGAACTAACCAGGTGATGAAGATAAATAAAACAGGCTAGGCTGATTGAATTGTGTTTATTTAAGTATACACTGTATTGACAATATTTAATTATTTCGTAGTCTCTTTATTAGAATTTGTATGACATTTAAAAAAAACTGGAAGAAAACCCAGCTTCTATGGGCTACAGTGACATAGCAATAAACTTGAGCAATAGCAGAATCTGGCAACCTCGATGGGATGTCAAAAGTCTGAAGAAGCTTGATCAGAAATGGTCTTTTTGGAAAGATAGCATCCAAAAAAACACTCTTCCAGAGAGGTCACACTAAATACTGACTTTTGGCCGCAGAATCAGTTTTTTTTATTATTATTATATTTTTATATTATAAATTTATGATAAATAAATAAATATAATTATATTATTATATTATATCGTTGCTAAAGCAACAAATCTAACATTCTTAACAGTCTTATATATTGGTAGAAAACATATAGAGAATGAGTTTGGAGCTTTAAAGCGTAATGATGTCAACATGACTGTGGTGGCCTAGTGGTTAAGGTACCGGACTCTGGACCAGAAGGTCAAGGGTTCAAATCGCACCTCTGCCAAGCTGCCACAGTTGGGCCCTTGAGCAAGGCCCTTAACCCACGATTGCTTGGATTGTAAGACTGTATTAGTTGTAAGTCGCTCTGGATAAGGGTGTTTGCTAAATGCTGTAAATGTACATGTGCTTAGAAATCTGACTCACTTTGTTGGATCCAGCTCACTTTATCTGATTTTTTAATCTGATTTCTAGATCGAACTATGCTGTTTACATGACTGAATAATCAGATAACTGCAGAAATCCAATAAAGATCAAATTATTATGCGCATGTAAAGCTACTCAGTATTACAGTTTGCTTTGTAGTCAAGTTCCCTGACTAAATTATACTGGATCCCCATTGGTTCCATTTTAGTTTTCTGACCTTCTTCCCTCCCTGTGCCCCACTCACTCAGATCCTCCATGTCTGCCATGTTGCTTTTATCTTTGAAGCTCCCTTGCCCCAACACTAACACAATTCCACACATTACACTGCTCACAAAAAATAGGGGATATTTCATTATTGGATATTTCATATAAAACTTGTTCCAAGGTGACTTCATTTGAAGGCCTTTCAGATAGCTTGGTGTCTTCTTGCTCTGTGAGGTGGTACAGTGATGCAGAGGGTATTTTTTGATGACTTACTGCTTTAGGGGTTTGAGTTCTTTCCATGTCATTGCAAATAAATTCTCAGCCACCTTGTGAAAACATGGGATCAGGTAGACTGGCTACTCGAAATTGACCATGAGTGTCCGTTCAATCTTTCAAGCTACAATCCAAACAATTGCTCACAGTGGCGTCCTGGCAGTAATGGAACCTTTATTCATTAGTCAAACGCTCTTAATTGTTGCACTGACACAGATCAACACCGTCTTGTTGTAACCAATGTTATTTTTGGACAAGTGCTACTTGTCAGAGTAAGCAGAAGTTAGAGTTAGATACGTGATACTTAATTTACCACGGTGAAAAACAAGAGCTAGGTCACACACAAACAAAACAGTGCAAACATACAAATGGTAGCGTCTTCAAATCACTTCCCAGCAGTGGGCTTCCCAAGACTGGAACTGAGAAGCACTACTTTAGAGAGAGTATGATGTGTGGATTCAGCGAACGGATTTGGAGTAGGCAACGTGAAAACCAAGGTCAGAGAACATCGGCCAAGCTCTGCGGCTTCTCTGCTCACTTTCAGTGTTTCTTTTCTTGCAGCTTTACAAACAGAATCACACTTAAATGTCGTAAATTGAAACGGAGTGTTACAGTGTTTATGTGGTCAGCACAGGAGTTAGCATGTGAACGCCTGTGTGGGCCAAGCTGACTTCTGAGCATTCTTCGCAAATGTACTCTAAAAATGGCACACGGATCTGAGTTCAAATTTAGGACCTGTAGCTGACCCCCGGAAAGTAATATATAGAAAAAAAGGTGAACGATTATGGCATATTATTGTATGTTTATTATATTTAGGGGCGGCACGGTGGTTCGGTGGGTAGCACGGCTGCCTCACAGCAAGAAGGTCCCGGGATCAATCCCAGGGTGGGGCGGTCTGGGTCCTTTCTGTGTGGAGTCTGCATGTCCTCCCCTTGTCTGCGTGGGTTAACTCTGGGTACTCCGGTTTCCTCCCACAGTCCAAAGACATGCGTGTTAGGTTAAT
This sequence comes from Parotocinclus maculicauda, assembly GCA_034780255.1. NCBI lineage: Eukaryota > Metazoa > Chordata > Actinopteri > Siluriformes > Loricariidae > Parotocinclus > Parotocinclus maculicauda. Next base: position 2,762 of record JAUZSU010147661.1, read on the forward strand.
TGGTGTCTCTAAAGTACCCCTTAGTGTGAGACTGTGTGCATGACTGTGTGTGTGTGTGCCCTATGATGGATTGGTGTCCCATCCAGGGTTGTTCCTGCCCTTGCACCTAGAGTTGGATTAAACCGAAGATAATGAATGAATGAATTGTATGTTTACTGTATACAGTATTCACATACGCCAGATCTCTTAGTTTCTTTACCGAAACGTAAAGCACCTACATAAAAACGCTCAGTTTGAGGATGTTTATTTATCTATAACTGCATCCCATTCAGTCAGGGTCTGCATCCTTTCAGAGGCCATAGAGCAGTCCATCTTATTTTGGTTCAGGATTCACCACTGTCTACACATGTCTATGAAGGTTGCAGCCCCTGAAATGGGACGCAACTTAAGTGGGCCTCAACCTCACTCAGCGTGAATTGCTTTTACGGAAACTCCACTTTTTTGCCGTATTATCATTTCCCTTAAAAGTGTGTTTTGGCTTCTAGTTGTAGCCAGTGCGGTTAACAATTGTTCCAGGACAAAGAAACACAAAGAGGCTGAGCACATAATTGAAAGAGAGGAATTGATGGAAAAATGGAAGAAACGAGCCATGCCTATATGGTCTTATGCCAAATTTAAGCACCCCAGATTTTGTTTTGTATTTATTCTAAATAACACAAGGTTGACCCGTTCTGTACAGGAATAAACTTAGTACTGATGTAACTATTGTTGATGTCTGATGCCTGAGGACTTAACTGACTTGTTAAGAGTTCAATAAAATTTGGATAAATGTGATCATGTTTTTCCTCAGACACGACACCAGTTCATCACAGGGCACTAACAGTGGGACACTTTAGAGATTCCAACTGATCCAACACATTTTAGGAATGTGGGAGAAAACCAGTAGTACCACTAGGAAACCCATCCAGACATGAAGAGAACATGTACAGAACCCAGCAGGGTCAGGGATTGAAAAGGGTCCCTTGACATAGTCACATACAATACTGTGAAAAAGTCTTAGACCACCATTAGATTAGATATACCATTATTTTAGCATTTCAGGGGCTGCATCCTTAGGTTAAATTTGAAGATTTCAGACTAGGGTCTCCCGTTTGGTAATGGATGAATCAATGGATGTATCCTTCACCAGCCAACATCTCCCAAGGTTCGTTGCCTGCTGTCTTATTTTGGTTCAGACTTCACCACGGTCTACACGTCTACAAAGGTTGCAGCCACTAAAAATGGGATGCAACTTATGTGGACCTCAACCTCACTCAGTATAATGTAAATTTGTATGCAGTATTAAACAACACATTCTGTGTTTTACAGTGGAAAGTACACAAAAATGAGGGGATATTAAATTTATAATTAAATAGCCCCAATATATCTCCAATATATATCCCCTTATTTATGTGGGCAGTGTTTGTATTGTGACCTCCCCTTACACCTGGGCAATAGCAGCATCAGGCAGTTTCATCAGGATGCCTAGTTGACCCTTCTACAGTCTAAAGCCTTAAAGACTATGCCCCTGACCCCTTCATGTCACGACATGATACAACCCCAGTCTTCACATTTGACCATCATTTGCATCTCAACACATACATACACACCCCATAAGCATAGATCCCGAAAGCAACGCAAAGCTTCAATATTTAAATGCTAGCATCACATTGAACACCCTTTCTACCATTTAAGAGGATTTTCATAAACATTAGTTTCTCTTTTTTAGAGTTGTGTGGTTGACATTAGTGGTCTGTATTTGATAGTTTTTTCAACAAATACTGATGCAAGGTTAATTCATACATACGTTCCCAGGTGCTTTCACCCCGAACAGGGCAGTACTGTATCACACGTCTTTCACAATCTCATAAACACATGGACAATAACTAGTTATCAGTCAATCTAGTGGAATGCCTTTATGGAGGAAACTGGAGAACCTAGAAGAAACCCATGTGAACACTGGGTGAGGAACTTAAGCTTTATACATGCTGATAAAAAAGATTTTTTTTTTGCTCTGCGATTCCAGAGACATGTACTGATGAACCAATCATGTCTTTCTCCGTGAATCATCATATCTGGCCGAACCTTACTGAAATAAATTGAGACGCATAAATAAAACAAGTCCAGAAGCTGCTCTTAGCTAATTAGGCAGTCAGGCCATGATATTGGCAGTAGTAAAGAGTGGCACGGAGGCTAATCTAGCCCAAGTGCTTATGGGTTCTGAAAGATTCTGATGAATGTGATCTTACAATATTGTTTGATTGTGGTTTTTATGTTGAACCTTATCAAACGTCTTTGTATGCAACGTAATACACAGTGCTTACTACGACGTAAACTGTTGATAGTGCTGAACATCCGTTGTCCACATGGCTTTCTAGCATGCTCAATCTCACTCTAAACTGTTTAGCCACCCTGCTCACAAAAAAATAGGAAATATTTCCAAATGAAACATCCTCTCATTATTGTGGGCAGTGTACTTAAAAGCTTCATATGAGACTGGGACTGTGGTAGCCTAGTGATTAAGATACTGGACTAGGGACCAGAAGGTCCAGGTTCAAATCCCACCTATGCCACAGTTGGGTCCCTAAGCAAGGTCCTTATCCAACAATTTTTTGGATTGTAAGACTGTATTACTTGTAAGTTGCTCTGGATAAGGTGCTAAATGCTGTAAATGTAAATATGAAATTTTGCCGCTACACAACTTTTCATTACCATAAGTAAGTTGTGGTACGATTTGGGCACTTAACCTTAAAAGAAACAACACTTTTGGGTTTAAATATCATACGAGTGTGTGAGTGTGAGTGTTATTGTGAATGCTAGGTTGTTTGTTAAATCCCGTAAGAACGAGATTCTCTGCAGGCCACCACCTAAAGCTTGTTTTAAGGTCCGAATTGAGAGAGATGGGTATGGTATCAGTACGCCCAAAAGTGTCAGGTTTTAACATTTAACCAGTGACATCTGGATTCAACATGGTTTCGGGTCAGAATCAAGGACTGCCTGATTGGCTGCAAGAACCTCAAGTATAAAGGCAGTAAATCTTACCTTACGACACTGCTTACTGATTTTTTTTTCAAATGTTTTTCAAACATTGGCAGCTGGTCCAGATAATGAACTAATCCCAGTTACCCTTGTGAGGTGTTGAACTGCATGCTGTCCGGAGCTTATGGGACAACTATAAAGGCTCTGTTTGTGTGTAAGCTACGTGTGTACGTTGCTCGTCTATGCCGTCCCTTTCAAAACTTCCAGATATGTTGTACCGTAATCCACGTACAACGTCCCAAACGCGGTTTAGAGGACACGGCTGGTGATCTCTGTCCATGCACCTCTTTATGACCAAGTGATTAATCCCTACAGAGAAACACAACACCAGGAGCCACACCAGGGGGATTACTGGCCTCTATATTTAGGGTTTTATGTACATGAATATTGGCAGAAGCACTCTGTACATGTGACAGGCGGAGCAGACACACAGAAGAGCACATTTACAGAATCCCAGAGTGATTCACTCACAGAATGAGATAATATACAGACAAAGCGAGGGGGCGACACATGGCCTGATTTTGTAGGGTATGGGTATACCTTAATCAGCAAAATGACTCCGCATTTGTTTAACCAGAACTCATCTCCTGATTCAGCCACTTTAGCTCTTATAGCTTTGTGGTCATTCTTATAAATCCTTATACGGTCCAAATAAAAACTGAAACGAGGAGCAGATTCATTAGCCCACCACCATGGTGCCGTCCAGGTCAGACATCAACGGACTTAACTGGCTGTACTTAAGGGAGAGGAACACAACTGGACCCAACACAACTCTTGCCAGGAAAAATATGGGTCAAATATAAACAAAAATGAAATGTAAAGAAGGTTTAGAGGTGATCAATACAGCGTTTTGCTGATCAAAGATAAGCAGACCCAATTTGACAAAATCAGGACATGTGAGGAACAACCTGAGATCCTCCCAACTTTGTCAGGGAATTTTACAATTTAACATTTTCATACCAGAATGTATTATAGTTAATATCAAGCAAAATAACAGTTCATAGAGCAAAAAAATGAAGAGGTATAAAATAATTTAAGAAACCTTCCTAAACACGTCACAAGTATTCGGCGAGAGGACAGACAGGTGAGGCGGGAGTCACCAAAGGGTTTGACGTGATCGACGGTCAGACGGATCAGGACCAGAGGACTTGAACAACGTTCTCACATAACGGCCAAAAATGGAAACAAGCCGTACAATAGATTCCATGGATACGAGACCAAGTGACACGACTGACTGCACCTCCCAAAATCTCTGCAGATAAACAGGTCTGGTTAACGGGACTCGTTAACTTGAAAGATTATACAGGACACTATCTCTCTCTAGAAGCAGTTCAGTTTCTGCCATGGTGTGCACCAAGTAGTCAGTCAAGAAAAAAACAACAACAAAGTAGAATATCACTTCCAGTTAAATAAACTTTTTTTCCTCTCATTATATATATAATATATTTACTTTTGTGCACAGTCTGTTTTGTGGGGTTTTTTTTGCGTTTTTGTAGAAGTATTGATTTCGTTTTAGCAGTACTTTCTGGTTTTCACCAGTTTGCTCTGGTACTTGACTGAGTGGCCACCGTGTCCGATGGCGTATACGTCGAGCAGGTAGTTCTTGCCCGGCTCCAGGCCCGTGATGGTCTCGGTTGTTACGGCCTTGTGCGGATTGGCACTGTGAAAGTATTTGCAGAGCACCTTCTCATCCCTGCGTCTCGTCTCGGGCCCCGCGCACTGGTTGCGTTGGCGCCGCCGTTGCTCCTCGCCGTATCCGTCAGGTACCTCGCGCCTGTACACGCAGTACTTGTTGCGTTCCTGTGTGCCCAGCCAGGCCACGGTGACGGATTCGCACGTGCGTAGTCTGTCGAAGGCCTTGATCCGCGTGTCTTCCGGGAGGGTCGGGAAAGGCCGCTTGGCGTCGGCGCGTGTACTCGCCAGAACTTTCAGAGCCGAGGCACCTTTCCTGGATCCACGTACTCGGATGTGGTACTTTGCCTTGGGTTTGGCACGCAACTGGAATTCCTGGACACCTTCCACGTTCTGCGAGAGCACAAGTTTGCCATCGCGGCGGACCTGGATGTGAACGACATCCAGGCACGAATGCACAGATAGCGAGACACGCCGGTGGGAGGAGACGGGTGCAAAACGAAGAAGCTTGATGCCTTTCCTCTCAACGAAGACGTCCACCATCTTTCCGTCTTTCAGCTCCAAGGTTTTCGGCTCAGCCTCGTCCTTGGTGCGGGCAAACGTACCCACGTAGGCTGTGCTCGCGTTGGTGCCGGCATTAACGGCAAAGACATCAAAGTAGTACTGCGTGGACGGCCTCAGGCCAGACACGGTGAAAATGTTTTTGTTGCCAGTGCAGATCTTGCGGATGTCTTGCGATTGCCTGGGGTTAGTACCTGTGGCACGCCACGGCTTGGCCGCCGGCATCCGATTTCCAGTCAGGGATCGATGCCGATGATCTTTAGTGATATCATTCTCAGGAGGCGCGAAGCCAAACCGGGCAAAGTCAAAAGGGCTGAAGTCACGACCGGGTTTGGGAGCAACCATGAAGACGTCATCAGCGCCCATCTTGGCCTCGGCAGCGCACAGGCTCTTGAAGTTGTGCTCCTTGTTGACGACCACACAGTACTCTACAGGTTGGCCCATTCGGGAGCCGGTAGGAGTGGGTTTCCAGGCCAGTGTGACAGTGGTACGACCCAGACTTGTCACATCCACCCGAGGGTCATAGGGCAATTCAGGATAGGGTTGATCAGACTCTGGGGTGGTGGTGGCGTAGATCTTCAGGCTGCTGTCCTTCTCTGTAGAGATGATATCTAGCTGGTAGAGGCCTGACGGAGAGCTGCTGGAGATAAATGACTCGACATCGTTGCCTTTGTACGTAAAGAGTTCTGTTCCTTCACTGATAGTCACTTGTTTCTGCTGCTCCAGAGGCTCCGGATCACCTAAGAAAAACAAACACACCTCATTAGGATTTATTCCTCAGGAACCACAGATTCTTAATCTAAAATCGTGGAAATCTTTCAAAAATGGCTGATTAAATCCCCCACACTCAAGCCGATCCGAAATGTTGATGCCACTTTTTCAACTGTTTAGACATCTGTGTCCAACAAATCTGCTCCAGTTTGCGTAATAACATTCATCCATCTCCTCTATTTGTGTTCCTTTCCTCTTTTACCTGACACCAATGGTCAGCAACTCAAAACAACCTACCGCACTCAGCCATTTAGACTTTCCTGGGCCTTAGCAATGATTAGCTACACTAGCTGAAGTGTTTTCTCTCCAAACACTGCTCAAAAAGTATCTCAGCTTTTCACTGAACCCCCTCTACCATCGTCCGTGTGAGTGCCCAAGATTATTTACTATCAAAAAATAAATCCAAACACTCCACGTCCTCCTGCACCCCTCTATTATTTGGCCTTTTCTTTTTATTCTGCCTTTATGAGCCTAATGTTTTAGCATAGAACTCCTAACAAGATCACTGATGATTGGCCAGGGCATAATGATCTTCTCAAGGGGATTGACCAAGCTATTCATAACTGGTCATGAGTCTTAGCAAATGATTAGCAGCTCACACCATAGTTGAAGCATTTTCTCTCCAAACATTGCTCGCCATCGCTGGTCAGCATTCACTCTGCCTTCCATACAAATGCCTGGTTAATACAGAGGCACTTTGTAGCTTCTCCTGGGCCCGTCCCCATATGGTGGACTCTTTTCAGTTAGGCGAGAAAGCATAATATTATGTCTGTCAACTGGAGAGAGCATATTAAATGAACAGACATCATGCTCAAAGGCAATGCACCCAGTGGTGGCAATCGGCAAATGTGCCAAAAATGATAGAGGCCGGTGCTGATGTAAATGAGTGTATATCCAGTATAGAGTATGTTTGGGAATAAAGGCTGACCAAATATCCTCAGGTTCAGGCCACAAGCAGCAAATAAACTCAGGGTGGGGGTATTTGGCCTTTTACCCAATATAAGTCAGTAGCCACTTTGACACCAAACAGTTCCAAGGACTAATTTGGGAGGAACTAGGTAGGAACGGTGTGTGACACTGAAGTGATGTAGCCATGCAAATTTTGTTTAGATGACTCAAAATGGTGCGATACTTCGCCCAACAGTAAAGCCTGGACTTCACTATTTTTGTCTCTGGTTTATACGGCTACTGGGGTACAAGTATATTCAAATGGCAGTTACCCTCAACAAGACATTCGCTTCTGGGTCAATCACCGTACAGTTGCGTCACTACGTATGGACCAACCACCATACTCTTACGTCTGGACCACACATCACGCAGGGTGCTGAGAAAGTACAATATGCTGAATTATAAGTTAAAAAATCTGATATGATAAACAGGCCACTTTCACCAACATTTCTAAAATCTAAAATCAGGCCGCTCCACGCTGGGATTGATCCCGGAACCCACTTGCTGTGAGGCAGTGGTGCTACCCTCGTTTCATATCTGTCCAAAAATAAAGAGCCCTAAAATTTAGGGGGTCTTATACTTTCTGCTCCTAGTGCCGTGTGATGATATGATTAACTTAAGCATGGCTGAATTATGGAATGTTATTGTGTAACTAATTATCAGCACATGTCTACACGTTACTGTATTACGTACAGTAACCATCTGCTGGGCCACATGATGGGCTGTGCCCGCATAGACGTCCTGGAACAAGCACATGGACAACAGACACAAATCCATAGTGATATCAATCTGTCGTTCTCGTTTTATCTGTCTTCACTCTGCTCCACATGTGGAATACTGTGGGACAAGAGCTTAGGGGGAGCTTGTTGAAAATTAGCATTTTCAGATAACCTCCAGATGTAAAGGGAGCAGAAATAGAGAAAAAATTTTGATCAGAGTAAAGAGTGAAAAAACAAGGGTCTGGACAAGAAAAAAGGAAGAACCAACCGCTGAAAGAAAGAACAAGATCAACCCTTTGATGACGGGCTTAAGAAAACCAAAAGGCATGACTCCTTTCTGCTCGAATGATGCACAGATTTGATTGGGGATGCAGGAAGTTTACTCCCGGTATCCGTCCCTGTATCCGTCTCTTTCCCTCACTGCCGGCCAGACTATGACGGTCAAATCATGGAGGTCAAGTGTGGTCACCAAAAAAACAACCCACCTACACAAACACCCACAATGGATGACCACTGGGAAACATCACCTGACAGACAACTAATATTTACAAATATTTATCCAGATTCATGGTTATTCACTTTGGATAGACACACTCATTCACAAAGTCCGTCTTCATCTTCTGCAAATCGACCCATGACTATTTATACCCAACTATTTCCAACCTCTCTACGTGATTCATTAGTTTGAACAAATAGCAACACATCTCAAACTCATTCGAGAGGGTGCATTAGAGGGAATAGCGTGACTCCCTCTCATAAAAAGGGCCTGTCTTGTGGAAGCTCTGTCCTGAAATAAAAGAATCACAGCTGACTGTGTTTATAGTGATTTAAAGACACGGCCCAGACTGGGTCTGGAAAACAGGGCATTCGTTCTTTTGGTGTCATATACAGGATGTCCTTGGTAAAGGTATCCAGGACACACTGCCTTTAATGAAACATATAGGGATATAATGTCCAATCCTAATCGCGTCCAATCTTCCGGTGATGAATGGAAGGAGATTTGTAAGTATGCATTAAAGCCTGGAGCTGTATTGATTGGTGAGAACAGAAACCCACGTCTGCCCCTCCATATGGATACATTACTTCATCCTAAAAGGCCATGGTTATATGGATAGGATTATAATCAAATGTGCACTTGTAAATAACAATTACGATTACGATTGTCTGGACCATGTGCATCAGTCTCTTAATAAATAATAACCCTGCTGAACTGGGATCAGATTTTGCACATCATAAATTGATGAATGCTGTTCCAAGGTCAGAGAGTAGCCAACTGTAAACTAGCTAGACAAGAGGAGATACCTGATCCCTCCCCGCTGGCTTCCTCGGGTAGCTCCTGCAGAGTCAGCCTCCACTCAAGCGGAGCATCGCATGGCGTCACAGTCACTGAGAGCGGTGTGTTGTCCTCCTCCACCACAAAGTAGTACCTGCAGAAATAACATGAACGTTAATGTCTTTGGTCATGGTGTGCAATAATCAAGGTTCCTACTGCACCCAGAGGCATTTGTGGGTAAAGTGGTGGATACACTTGTATTAAATTATTATGGATCTTATTTTGGGTCAAGGTTAAGGGCACTGGATCTATATTTCAAAATTCTAAATTCTGGTCACAGGCATAGTGTTGCAAATGTAAACCAGTTAAAGCAACAGTTGCCCAACTGTATTCGGTAACAGGAAAATTGTTGGTGATGGTATTTTCTGGAATTGTGGTAGCCTGTGGTAGACCTCTTGGATTATGGACCAGTAGGTCTAGAGACCCTACACCTCTATCTGCCAAGCTGCCACTGTTGGGTCCTTGAGCAAGATCCTTAACCCTTTGGGGACCAAGGGACATATTTGTCCCATACTTTCATACAAATGGACGCCAAATGCGATTGAACCAACCCAGAGCAGTCAAATTTGTATGAAACCACTTAGTATGTCACTGACTTTATATAAATAAGGCTGATTTTAATATGTATTCCTTAGTTTCATTTTTAGGTTGAGAGAAATTTTGTGTCACAATAACTAAAAGTATGTGCATACAATTATTACAGTCCTGAAAGGGTTTTAACCCACAGTCGCTTGGATTGTAACAGTTGTAATAGCTAAGATTGTATCAGTTGTAGGCCGCTGTGCCTAGATGTAGATTGATAGGATTCATTCTCAAATATGCATATAGCAAGGTATAGTAAATACAGAAACATCGTAGTGTTAGGTCAGGTATGATGCTCACAGAGCAGTTCAGGGCCCGACAGTGGCCCCTTAACAAATGTTTTCTAAAATAAAATCAAGTATATGCATTGTTTGTGCATTCTTTATTAGTTTTTATTTAGCATCATCAGTGGCTTTATTCATGGAAGATACAAAGTTATATCATCACTCCAGTCATGCACAAACATGGAATGGCCAGTCAGACTACTGCATGCCTTTAAAATGTGGAAGCAAACTGGAGTAAACCCAATGGAAAGACACTCAGACTCCTTACAGGTGGATTCCAGGGTGGAGAAGGGGTATTTGGTCTTTTTTTCTAGAGTTCACGGGGCAAAAGACAGTGACAGTGCACCAGGTCAAAATTCTGGGTTTGGAAATCAAAGCTAGGGGGAAGTTTTGCCCTCCTGTATCACAGACACGGAAAGTTATGTTTTCCTTGTGCCATCCTCATGCACCTATTTCGGACATGTCAGATAAAGAAATATATTTTATTATACTATACCTTCATGTGCTATTTAAGCCTATTAAACCTTAATCTGGTAAAAGAGCAGTTACTGAGTAAGAATCAGCATGATTTAACCCATCTGCTGTAGTAACGCTAATTCCAGAGGACTACCCGACTGTCCAATATGGACCAGGTAGTAACAGTGATCCATAAACACACCACTGTTAGATCACTAACCGGTCATTAGTACTGTACTGATACTCTTTTTTTATTGTGTTGAGACATTTAGGGTGACTTAATGGACACCTGCTGCTTGTATTATTACCTCGCAGAGGCATATAAAACACATGAATATAAGTCTTAGACCACCGTTAGATTAGGTATACCAATATTTAGCAATGGCATAAGGTCCAAATAGAATTATTTCTCTGTCTCATTATTAGAATGCAACCAAAAAATGTAGGAAATATGTCAGCAGAAGTTGACCCTTCTACAGTTCGAAAAAGTCCGTCTTTGTTGGAAGGGAAGCAGCCAAGGAACCACATTTTCAAAAGGGAACAGGGTAAAAAGACTCTGGAATTTGGAATGAAGATCAGTGGAAAAGAGTGTTATGGAGTGACGAATTGATCCGTAGGTTTTCTGTGATCATACATAATAATTCTACTACAAAAGTAGTAAAAAATAAGGTTTTAGAAGAATCTCCACACTAATTTACTGGACTAGATTTTGGGAATATGTCCCCTAGCAATGAGAGGAGAAGAAATTTGTTTTAAACTATAGGAAAAAACAGGTACCTCCAACTCATTGGGGGCAAATTTAACGGTATCTACTGGTAAAGAGAATGTAGACAGTAGATTCTATTAATTTAGAGTTTTGGAAAAACTGCCCAATTTCACCAGTCAGCTCTATGCGTAGCAAACATGTTCACAGAGAACACAACTTCAAATTTGCTCGTCCTGAATTTCAATGCCGTCTGGACCAAAGAGTTCTTATCAATTATGTGATGTTTGAGCATCCAATCACACACGTCCTCCTGATAAACTAATCCATTCTTATGAGTGCTTAGGTTGGAATTATTCACTCACAAATGCGTTTTCTCTGCCATTTTAATCTCCCTTTAAGGCTTTAAGCCTCAGTCCGCTCCAGTGTTTGTGGATAAAGCCTCTCTACAGTACAGTCTGCCTTCTGCTGCTGCCCTGTGTGTGTTTTCAGATTCAACATACCGACTTCCGGATGTTCAGCAATAATTTCACATCCTTGTGTTGAACCAAACGAGCAGTGGTCAGCGTTTTCTGGTTCTTACTTCTACAAATTACAAGGATGTGACAGGACGAAACACAGTTGTTGAAACAGCACAAGTGTGTTGCATGCCTGAGAAAAAAAATTCTTGAACTCCTTGAGTTTGCATCCTGTCCATCCATTTGGATGATCTCCAATAGGCACAGTAGATTCGGGACTTCATGAACATGTCCATGGGTGGGAGGTGGATTCAGAAATCAATGGTGACAGCTGTGCAAACATAGTAATACAGGAACAGTACAGTGCTTTCACTAATTCAGTTTATACACAGCTCAGCCACTTGCACGTTTGTTTATGAGACCGGTGCTGACGCATGCTGAAGACGAGGAAGGCTTAGATTTGTCTTTTTAAGTGCAATCGGTGCATCTCTAGTTTCAATTGCAAATTAATTCAGAGCACAACACACAACAGTGTTCTACTGGTTTAAGGCCATTACTAAAAGGACATTTGATATGAATGAAATTACATTATTATGTGTGTTGCTGTGGCAACACATATATTGTTATCCGATTTTTTATTATTCCACCAATTTTCGGTTAGTAT
>JAUZSU010147672.1:0-14889 GCA_034780255.1 Parotocinclus maculicauda
TCTCTCTCTCTCTCTCACACACACACACACACACACACACACACACACACACATACACACACGTACAGAGACTCTCAATTCAAAGCTGCCGAATACTTAAGGGGCAATGTCTGATGTTCTGAATTAGCCTGTGCCACAAAATTAAACAAAAAGATGACAGTTATGGCTTTGTGTCGATTGCTTAGCTTTCTGAAGTGTATAAACTATTATATTCTATAGTAGCTTTTAGTAATTTTTAGTCTACTAAGGGGTTCTTGCTACGTCACATCTCGCCACAGCTTTGAACCAATCATCAGCCTTATTTCTAGGGGCAGATAAAACTTATATCAATATATTTCATTGAACATTTCAACATGCACATGCTGCATGGTTCATTGCACAAGAGTTACCTCAGGATATGTGATTGTTTACAGAATGTCAGCCAGTTGCTGAGCACCGAGCTTCCCAAGCCTCGGCACTGCTGTATTGCAATTGCATTAGTGACTTTTATACTCAAACCACTAATCACCAACCCCTACAGTAACCGTGTGAAGAGCTGTTTTTTTTGTAAAATTGCACCATAGCATCATGTATCAAATGACTCTAAAGAAAAGTTAGTGTAAAGCAAATATAAAGAAAAGGATTTTAAAAAGCTAATTGCTAAGAGTTCTTGACTTTTATTATTCAAATTGTATATACTGTACTGTCTATTTATCTTTTTTTTTGTACTGAGTGCCTTGCTATCCCTTGCTGCTATAACACAGTGAATTTTCCCACTGTGGGACTATCTTATCTTATCTTATCTTATCTTATCTTATCTTATCTTATCTTATCTTATCTTACTTACCTATCGATTTCTCATCAAGTAAAGAAAAGACTTATTACAACCACTTTAATTTTATAACTATAAAAATAATTTTGATCAAATACACATAGAACAGCATTACAACCATATAAAAATAGGGATACTAAATACTTAAACAAAAGGTTTCACTGTATTATGTGTTAATACATAACTGTATTGTTCTTGTTGTTTATTAGCAAACAAGCTACAGTGGACAAGGGCTGCATGTGTCGACTCATAAGCATTCAAACCAATCCATTCTCCCACACTCAGGCAATATATAACACAAAATGGCTGCTACCACCATCTCATAGACAGTCGGATGATCTTTTAGTTGCTTTAAGAATAAAGGTTTACTGTAAGTTTTAATCAAATAAAGCTGATTCTGTTATCATTCCTTTCGTTTTGTCTATTCTTTTCTTTATCCGTGATGCTGGTTTTAAAATAAGGTAAGTAAAAAATATTCTTAACCCCAGAATGTCAGAAATGTAGTTTTAGTGCTTCAAATTCATACTAATCTATGGTAGTGTTTTAGGATATATATAAATTATTTATTTATTTTATTTTATTTTTTTATTAAATTTTTCCGTATCCAATATAATATATTTTAATATGGGGCAGGAAATGTGCAACTTCTATGCATGTTATCCAGTCTCACTCTCGCTCACATGCAAGTAGAAAAAAACCCTCCTTTTTATGTTCAAAGGATGAAACCCACAATATGTTAGCAAATGTCTGTGTATTATTTATACTGATGTATATATAAAAGTGTATGTGCTATAATATATACAGACAACTCACATAATAGTTTTTAGCTGTCATTGTGACAAACACCAACGCTGTGCTTTTGAGATACTCTGACACGTGCCTATAAGTCTGCTCCATTACTCCCCACTGGGTAAGATGTAAAGGGCATGACCCCTGGGTCAAAAGTGTAATTCAGGGGGCTGAGCAGACCCTACTAAAAGCCTGCTGTGCTTGTTTGATCTGACAAGGTAAAGACTGTGCTCACATTAAGTGTCGCTAACAAGAGGGTCAGCTCCTAGGGGACAATCTCTTTGACCCCAAACAGCACTTCTTATTAACTATCATTGACCTCAGACTCCTGGAGTCAACCAAGTGTGACCAGGTTTTCTTTAACTCCTACCACACACATTCATAGGCTAGTCTCACAAACTATTTTTTGTGGAACTGGGGGTTACGATTTTTGAACTTTTTCTAAATCTGTTCACTACAACTAAAACCACATTAAAAAAAAACATTTTACAACTCTTGCCCATATGTTTAAATTATACATTAAAATTATTACATTTGCAAAAACATATTTTACTAACAACAATATTAAAATTTCAATACAAATATAAAACGGCTGTATCTCACATGCCTATACTTACAGAAATGATTATATATATTACACATTTCTGTATCACAGGAGGTACAACAACTGTATAATTATAGCTACCATTTATTTAATTATATTTTTTATAACTGATCCTTCAGTTTCATTACGATACTTCACTAAGCAAGTTGATATGTTTATAAATCTTGTAAATCTATGGAAAACATTTTTGTTATTAATTGTGTATAAATAAATATGAAAAAAGTACTAAGCAAAACATATTGCTTGTAAATTTATACACATCTTGAAACATTGCCCTATCAAATAGATTATTACATAGCATACATCATACATAAATGTATGTTAAGTCTGACACACTAATATATGTACTGCATAATATTTAAAAGAAAAAATCCCTTAATAAACATATTTTTATATATGTATAATAATTGCAAGGACTTAAATAAAAAATTAATGAACGCAAATCATGAACATTAGGATATTCTACAGTCCATAAATCATACCACATTCTCGTTCATTGTTTATATCAAGGAATAATGACGTTTCATTAACAAATGACTTTTACACATGTGGAAAATGTGATGTAGTAATATACAATTTAATGCACATTATGTATTGTAATTAAACAATAAATATTATGATTCATAAAATGTTTTTAAACATATTTCCTTAGTTGTCCAGGTATATAATTTAGAAATCTTCTATCAAATGTAATTATTAACTAATTTTTAAATATCAAGTTAAATAACTTTAAATATCAGCCAATTTATTTTACTTTAGCCAGTGTTTTGTGCAGTTAACAGCCACATTGTATTTAGTATAAACTATTTAAATACATTTCACTATTTTTTAAATCTGGTATTACATATTTTTTGTTAATTGTGAAAAAATATTTTATGACTTAAAATAAATATAAAAGTCAGATAGCATGCCTCTTTTGTCTTATAATAAAAAAGTATTTTAAAATAATTACATAATTGATTATTTTTAAATAATATACTTAAGCAAAATTTTCAAATTGCATTTTGCTTCATTTGCAGTACACATTGACAAATATTAAAACAAACAGAATTTAAAAATGGTCATAACAGGGAAAATGCAGAACGCTGAAAGAAGCTAAAATATTTTGTATTTATATTTGTCTATATCCATTAAACAAAAATGGTCAAAGTGGTCATAAGATTTTAAATGCAAAAAAAATAAATTGTGGTAAAGTCCACATTGTGTGCTATTGGACAAACCTTTATTTATTTAGTAGATATATTTGATATATGACAAACATAATATAATAGTACAGCACCTAGTGAACCCTAATGAAGTAACATTAACATGAGTGTTAGTCTCTGAATGTAACTCGACAGTGTCTACAAGTACACTTTAGCAGTCTCCTTCTGCTTGGGATCCCCTCATTTAGAATGACATCTTGCAACCACTCACAAGTAGAGAAATGTGAATAGAAAGATTATCTTAATTTTAAGAGGATTTTCAACTTTATTTATTAAGGAAGAATGTAAAAAGATTTTATAGTAATAAGCAATAGAAAAATTGTCATGCCTGGAAAACATGGGTAAAACTGACTAAAAGTTTTATGCTCACACTCACAGTCGCATATTAAACTTTTACATCACACTGAATGTCAGATGATGTCACCTAACTAAAATACATTATTTTTATTGAGGAAAGTGTAAAAAAAAACAAAAAAAACAATTAATTTTTATAAACAAAATGTAACCGAAGCATGTTGCCATTTAGATTTTACTTTAGTATTCATAAACGTCTAAAAGGTTATTCAGAGAGTTGAAGTAGGGTATAAATATGAGCTGTAAAACATTATTAATTTATAATTTAAAACTATAATATTTATTAATAACAACAACAATAACAATAACAACAAGAACAATAATATAGTTATAAAATGTAAAATAACACAATTGTAACACAAAGAAAAAACCCTGTGGAGCATTTTAGATATTCTGTCACTCATCTAATTTGTACACATTTAAAGGACAATATTTATTTATCCATTAAAGTATATCTTTGGGTTTTATAATGTCATATATAGTTATGTCAATGTTTTTTTATTTTATTTTAGTAGACAAATACATCACATTAGCTTTGCATAAGATGGCAACAAGTTTTTAAAATTTAATTTAAGTGCCACCTCCATAAAAACATGAAACAGACTTCTGGTTCAAATCTAAAAATATTTCTGCAGTTTTGAGATAAATGTCTGATGCGTCTCTCTCTCTCTCTCTCTCTCTCTCTCTCTCTCTCTCTCTCTCTCTCTCTCTCTCTCTCTCTATATATATATATATATATATATATATATATATATATATATAATACGTTTAATTTATATAGCACCTTTTTTAAACCCAAGGAAACTTTACAACAAGTATAACAAAGATAAACACAAATACACAAAATAGGACTCACAGTTATAGATAAGTTGACACATCAAAGAAGAGAAGAGTTTTAAATATATATATAAACAGACGTTTTTTTTTTTTGCAAAGCCCATGTTACTTGGTCACACGACAGGAGTTTGAGCAACAGCAATTTGAACCACTATATTTAATAGCAAATAAACAAAACATGGAGAACATCTATTCTGAACAGCAGCATAAACTTGCAATTTAACTGTAATTTCAGACTTTAATGGGCATGCATATTATTGATTAATATAAGAAATCTAGGTGTTCAAACATAAAAAAAATTACTAAAACATATTCCACTCATTTGCCTCCTTATTGTATACATATACATTTTGTCAAATTATATATATTTTGTATTTGTATATATTTTGTAATTAAAAACTAAAGTGCGACTGTTGATCAAACTAGTTCATTACAGGGAGACATAGCCTACACAATTTCAAGGTGTACTGATCTCGTAATTGAGATTAAACCACATTATTATAGTCATACTGTGAAAGCTGTATGAATTGAGGTGCTCTAACATATTGTTCATTATTACAAAGCCATTGAAATACTGAGTAAGCCATAGCAGTCACTGCTGTACAGGGTGCCTATAAATGAGTTCCACTTTAATAAATGTATTACTCATCAACCAAAGTACAAGAAAGTCTGTTTTCAGATTTATATAAAGCAAGGAGAGGAGCCCCGGTTTATACACATTACATCGCTTTAATGTAAGCCAAGTGGGTGATGCAACAAACATCAATGTGGTACTTAAATGTTAAAATGTTAAAGTGGAACTTACTTCCAAATCCTGATGTTTGAGTCCGTCAAACTATAGCTTGCTGTTGATTTGGGGGTTATTTTAACCCTTACTACTACAATACATATTTTTTTCTGATAATTAATGGATATTCACTAGACTATAAACATTAACAGCTGATATAAGTAACAACTGATATAAATAATCAGCTGAACTAAAAATGTCAATAACCACAGTCTTGACAACAGTATTATAAAAGGTAAATGGTGATGTAAGTAAATACAATATTATTAGTGATTCCAACTTCATGCCACAATATATCAGACTGTAAGACTTATGGTCTACAGTCAGTCATGCTACAGAGTACATTGATGATGACCCTCATTTACAATGTCACTGAGTTAATACAGAAAAATAAGTTGAAAGAACTTAATTATAATCTAATAATAATTAAAAATACTCAAATGAAGCAAGTATTATGATATTTGATTCAAATTATAAAAAGAAGTTAAAAAAATGAATTCATTGAGTGATACCAGCAAGCTAAGGGTTAGTGTTTCCTTTAGTGAGTTTAGATGTATATATGAAATATGTCCCATTCATCCTGGCAAAACTGTTCAAAGTCAGTGAATAGACTGCTCTTTTCAAGTAGAGTAGTTTCCATAGATTTTGTACTGGATTGAGGTAAGGGTTCCAACTTGTCCAACTTGTCCACTTAATAACATTTACTTTCCTATGCTTAAATCACTGCATTGTTTTGCTGGCAGTGTATGTATTGTCAGTGTCATGCTGGGAGGTAAACTGCCTGCCCATCTTTAGTTAAGCAGAAAACGGGTTTTACTTAAGAATTTGGGTGTACTTGCCAACTGTGCACTCTGCCTTCATTTCTGACCAGCCACCCAGTCCATGCTAAAGAGAAATATGGTCTCAACACAATGTTGCTACCACCATGCTTCATAATACCATATATATGGTGTATTTTGGGTGGGCTTCTTGGTTTGGTGATGTGAATGGATCTCAGTCCAAAGAGTTAACACTTGGTCTGGCCATAAAACCTTGAAAACCTTTGTCATATGGAATTAGGAGTGCAAACAAGACTTTGTGTAGCACATTTTCAGACGGTTTCATTCTGACACCCTGTAATATAAACGAGCTTTGTGTAAAGCTTGTGAAATTGTTCATAGTTTCCTTGAACAATATCTTATTGTTTGGAATGACTGCTCAATTTGAGAAAGGCAAGATGTTGATGATGCTACATTCCACTTTTTAATAATGATCTGATGGTATCCTTCTAACTTTATGTCTCCCAGGACCTTTAAGTTGCACAGATAGTAGTGGAATCTTTATGGAATTGACAGGTTTAATCTGAAGCAATCCATATCTCTACAAATGTCACACATCCTTTAGCAATTTCCCACAGAGACAATTTACAACATACTTTTTAGTTGTGTGTTAAGGGTCTTGCTCAAAAGCCCAACATCAGGCAGTGCAACTTGAACTTGAGCTTGAGATTAACTTTTGAATCTGTCTATACCTAGCTTCATTTCCTGGTCCCCACTTTTGTCTAGTGAATTTAGTTTTCCTGTTGGTTTACTCTGTGTTTATGTTATTTGAGTCTAGTTAATTTTAGTTTCATATTTTTCTTGTTAATAAAGCTTCCATAGATCCGACGTAATAACAAAACCCAACTTCAATGTATGTTGTGAACAACTTATAATTTTGCCTCATCCAACCACAAGCCCTGGTTCCAATCAAAGTTTCAGGACCTCCAAGAACTTTTGTGTCACTTTTCAGTAGCATCATGGTGGTTCGGTGGGTAGCACTGCTGCCTCACAGCAGAAGCTCCTGGGTTCAATCCCAGGGTGGAGTGGCCTTGGTCCTTTCTGTGTGGAGTCATTTTTGTGTCTGAGTAAGTTTACTACGGTTTCCTCCCACAGTCCAAAGACATCGATTTGAGGGGGTAATTACCAGCGGGGTGGCGTTAAATAATGGCTAAAACACCACTGCCGTGGTGTGACCAGCAACATCTACAAAGTGTCTGACAGACTAGTCAGTCAAGGTGATCAAGGTAATGTTACAATATTCTGCAAATTTCCAACTCCAGAATACTTAATTGCTGATACCGTTCACCTCATTAAATGAGGGTGTCATTATGTCATATTATGATTATGTGTGTCTGTTCTCAGACAGGTTTTACTCTTAGATTGTTATCATAATATTAGTCGATATATATGTATATAAATTGTGTGTGTGTGGGTGTGTGTGTATACTGTATATATATATATATTTCAAACTGAAAGTGCTGAATGTTGAATATAGGAATACGAATATTAGACATTTTATAAAACATAATTATATTTGAACTGTGTGCTAAATATCTAATATTAATAGTGACAACCAATATTTGGGGGGCTGAAGGGAACAAGCAATACTGCCCTACCCCCATGTTCCTTTTCTCTTTAAAAGGGGACAGGCTTGAGGTAATTCATTCTCTCTCACTCTCTCTCTCAGTCTAGACCAAAAGGGGTTGGGGTGAACTCCGAATGGTCATGTGTGCCAAGCCTATGACAAAAGATTCTATTATGCACAGAATATGCAGATAGAGCTGCTTCTATTGTGCATAGACAGGGTGCCCAAGCCTTTATTGAGGAAGAAGGAGAGAGCTCTAAAGAAGATACAAGCAGACCTATATATTAGCATGAAGTTGGCGTTTGAGCTTATGGATATAATTAAGATAAAATATTGGCAGGTTTATATACTGAAGGGAGCAACATAGCTGTAAAATTGTTTTTTACAATAAATAGTAGATAATGTTTGTTCTGAATGCGCTAATGTTCATTGTTTGTTAATATACTGAGTAGCTAACAAATACTAAATAACAAATACTAGTAGTAACCATTACTGTTTGTGCATGGGTTTATACAGAAATATGGATGTATAATAACTTTGTTTCACTAAAACCAAACATTGAGTCAAGTCAAATTTATTTATATAGCACTTTTTATAAAGGTGCATTGTCTCAAAGCAGTTTTACATTTACAGCATTTAGCAGACTCCCTTATCCAGAGCAACTTACAATTAATACAGTCTTACAATCCAAGCTATTGTAGATTAAGGGCCTTGCTCAGGGACCCAGCTGTGGCAAAGGTGGGATTTGGTCCCAGGACCTTCTGGTCCATAGTCCAGTACCTTAACCACTAGATCACCACAGTCCCAGCTTGACAATATTCTATAATCTTAAAAGGCCAATCCCAAATTGAGCAAGCCTAGGGTGACAGTGGAAAGGAAGAACTACCGATACCTGAATATAGAAGAAAGAAACCTTGGGAGGACCAAAACTCAAAAAGTGAGTATGTTTGTTGTTTATGTATTTGGTTTATTTAATGTTACTTTTATTGGTTTATTACAGAGAGGACATACAAACTCCATACAGATAGGACCTACTTGCTGTAATGATACCAAACAAGCCACCGTATCACCCAACATAACTACGTACTATGAATGATAAATACTATATCACACCAGCATCAATATGAAATATTATGTGCATCTAACAGGCACATAGCAAAAGGCTACAATTATGCAGCTGCATGAGGATCATCTACACTGTTAATGTTAAATAATTACTACTAGAAACCAAGTTTTTCCTTTTTTATTCCTAATCCTTAAAATTGTATTCATTGCAAAGAACAGATTGTGATTTAAATGACAATTATTGTCTTAAGTGTTATCATGAGAAATTCTATAATAATGATCCAAGAACTTTATGGACAGGCGAAATTGTGGCTATATTGGGAATTGATGAATGGTTCTTGATGCAGTGCCGTCTGAGGGATCGGAGATCATGGGAGTTTAGTTTAGGCTTGCACCCTTGGACTTTATGCACTCAAATTCCTCCAGATTCCTTGAATCTTTTAATAATATTACCTCCACTGTAGAGGGAGAAATATGCAAATCCCTTCCAGTCTTTCTTCGAGGAACATTCTTTTTGACATTTCAATAATTTTCTCATGTTTGGTGACTATCTGGAAATCATCTGCCCATCTTTGCTCCTCAAAAACTTACCCATTGAGATCAGCTGTTTGAAATCACATTATTATTATTATATTTATTTATCACAAGCCCCACATTTTCCAATCACCATTTTTAAAATTATTATTATTGCAGTTCCCATACTGTTTCAAGATTTTCTGATTTGGGGTTATAATAGAACTGTGTTTAAATCATATTAATATTTCTGTGGTCAGTCCACTGGCAAAACGTGCTCACACTGTGAACACTTTGTTCTTTGCATGTGACAGATATCATTTTATTGTGTAATTGTTATCTGACTCTGGTAGTAGCTGTGAATTCCATGAAAGGAGTGGTAACTATGCTGCATAAGTATTAGTGTATTTAACAGGTTACTTGGCCATTGCGCAACATGCAGTAAAAGTTGTCCCAGCTAAATACAAAAAAGATAATATTTTGTATTATTCATGAGTTATGGTTAGAAAGACAAAAGTGTAATAAGCTCGATTTAGAGCACTAATGTTTATTTACTTAGTATATTAAAAAATAAATTAGAATAACAAGGCATGAGGGTGAGAGATGCACAGCATGGCAGGCAGCAATCTTCAAATGAGACAAAATGCACAGGCTAAACCATCTTTATTTATCTGACTTCTAGCTGCAGCAGGGCTGGTTATCTCCATCTCCAATGTAAACTGTGTGAGATCTTGAACCATGACAAAGTACTTAAATTTGATCTTAGCACTAAATATATAACTTGCATTTAATTTTTACAGTTAATTTAAAGTCAAGTGTCTTTTTACCTGTCAGTAAGGTA
The DNA here is from genome assembly GCA_034780255.1 of Parotocinclus maculicauda. Lineage (NCBI taxonomy): Eukaryota > Metazoa > Chordata > Actinopteri > Siluriformes > Loricariidae > Parotocinclus > Parotocinclus maculicauda. Next base: position 10,192 of record JAUZSU010147672.1, read on the forward strand.
AAAAAAATGCACAGGTGTTTGGAGTGCTTCGTTAAAAACACTAGATTAAATCTGTAAAAGACAATGTTTAAACTTAACAAGAATATTCAATGAATCAAAATATTTATTCAATTATTGTTACATATTTATAATACATTTGGTTTTTTCATGTGGTAGACCATTTTTGGCAGCAAGATGTTCCCAGACTTTTTTGGAAAACCATCACAAGTATATTTTTGTACTGTGCCAAACATTGATCAAACAGGCTTGGTCTATTTAATTTGCCCCTAAATGGATGTGCTTTCCTTTATGTATGTAACTGATTCTGTTCTACTTCTTTTTGAGATGGGAAATAGGTTTTAGTTACATATTTTTTTCCCTAGCCATCACTGTTTTGTGGCCTACATAAGAGCAACATAAAAATAAATGCTGGTAGTGATCAATTCAGTTTATATTTAAGTTTAGAAACCTGACAAAAACATAAGCATGGACTAAAATACATAATACACTATTAATGTTACTATTACATTCTTTACCTGCCAAAGACATTCCTGTACTCGCTGGGCCTTTTCCTGTTTGGTTGCTGGAAAGAGCTCGCTAATTGGATGTTGATAGTGTTCACATCACTACTTGTACAAGCCAAGGTTAAACATGGTTGATCTGATCAAATCATTGAGATGAGAAAAAGACTGGCTTAAGACAGCTATCATGGCCAGAGCATGACACAACTCTAGTAAGAATCTTATGACTTTATTCTGACATTGGACATTTAACTACAACAGGAAAACTGTTTGGTGTAAGACCAGCATAAGGTGGATGGGCTTCAACAGCAGAAACTGACTTCTGTCAGTCAAGAATAGAAAGATAAGGCCACAGTGAAAGGACAGGAGATTGGCAACATGAAAGTGAACTAGGGCTGCATTATCGCAGTAAGAGTTTTCTCGATAAACACATCACACACACATCAAAAGAGATGCAATAAGGCCTCTGGAAGTTATAACAGCAAACTCAACTTATACTTCTCACGTGCAGCAACAGTGGGAGCTCTACATGATGCAGAGTGGGTCCATAGGGTGCACACACCTAGCACCCTAGCCCAAGGAAAATGTACAGCCAGGCCAACATCTCTCACCCTCATATTATACTGTGTTTAGATGCAAGTTATGCAAACCATGTATTCTGTATTTTGTAATCGAACAATAAGAGTGATATCAGTCCATTGAGCAGAGGTAGAGAATAATACAGAGCGTTCACCATAATCAAACAGCACTGGAAGTTTAACAAAAACAGTGAGGCCATCGCCTGTGTGGGTTTCCTTTGGGTGCTCTGATTTTCTACCTTGCTCTAAAGTCATGCATTGTTTGAATTTCATGGAATTCACAGCTACTACCAGAGTCAGATAACAATTACACAATAAAATAATACCTCTCACATGCAAAGAACAAAGTGTTCACAGTGTGAGCATGTTTTGCCAGTGGACTGACCACAGAAATATTAATATGATTTAAACACAGTTCTATTATAACCCCAAATCAGAAAATCTTGAAACAGTATGGGAACTGCAATAATAATAATAAAAAAAAAATGGTGTGATCAAAAACCTGAAAAAAACCTTATCTATGGTTGTTCCTGCTTTGTGGGCAGTGACAAAATTTAAATGGATTCTCAGAAAACATGACGAATTAATGACATAGAAGCTAACCATAATGCTCAGATCACCCCAGAGTATGGTTTGTGCTGGAAAAAAATGTTAGTGTAGTTTTCTTTTCAAAATGCAACATAACCTTTGTCAGATAACTGTAAATTTCTTAAGTCACAGTCTTGATGAAACTTGTTTTCTGGACAGGAACCTGTGTTTTTCTATAATGATTTTAACACAATAATCTTTTAAAGCAGTCATCCAGAGGTTAAAGCTGTCCAGTCCTTGTTGTAAAGTACTACCTGTGGTTGTACCATTGTAATTTCATGTGCTATTGTGACCCTAGGACAAAAATCTTCGTACTTCTCCCAAACAAGAACGACCTCCTGCAGTATGCCTCATAGTGTCCAAGAGTATACTTGGTTGGCCCTGGCAGAAAAGCCACAGTGCCTCTGAGTGCAAATGTTTCCTGTCTCAGAGTGCTGTTACAGGGGAATTCACCTGGAGGATCATTGCGTTTTGCTGCTTTTTCAACTAACTGTGCATGACCAAACCACAATTTTTGTAAGTATTGTTCTCACTCACAAGTTTTTCTTATTTGTTTTTTTTTAACAGTTGATTCAACATGTAGCCACCATGGAAAAGGTATGTGAATGGTATGATTTTCTTTATTTATGTGGCATACCTAGGCCTCTCCAGTTGTCAATTTGGTGGTTCCTGTTTCAGTAAGTCTTCTGCACAATTCTGAATTTGTTTATTTGGTTGTATTTCTCTTGGCAAGTTCTCGGGTTTGAAAAGACCATATTTAAAATTCTTAAATTCAGCCTCAACATGGGCAGAATTTGCAGTGATGTTTGCACTTTTGAAAAGTGGAACCATTACACCTGCCCAAAGAGGTTGATATGAACCTAGTTTTATCAGATGGGGGATAAGCTCTCCGTCGTGCGCAGCCAAATACTTGCTTTCCTTACAGATGTTAGTCAACTATTGTTCAACACCAGTGGTGCATTCACTTGCATAGTTTACCATCTCCACTGTGTGCAATATGTCAGAAAAAATAACTTTATCGTTCCCCTCAGCAATTCTATTTTTAGATTTATTGTGCATATCTCGAGACAGGGGTCCCGTATCTGTTATTTCCCTCAGATTCACTCAAAGCGAAAACAGCTATATTGTGGATAAGTTGTCTTGTGTCTTGACTTTCAGCTGACTGAAGAAGCTGTGCTATGGCTCTTAGGTAATATTCTCTTACTCGTCTTGCTTTTTTATGTAGACATTCCCGTTGACTGATCAGCTTTATGCAGTGTTTAACATCTACTCGAATGAAGCAAGGTTCTGTTTAGTTGACTTCTTGTGCAGTTAGCCAATCTATTGATTTATATATGTTTTCAAATTAGCAAGTTAGCAAATTAGTAAGGGCCTTGACAAGACCTCCCAGCAGTGCAAGGGAAAAATCTAAAACAGCTTTTTTAGCACTGATGCTACTGCCTGAAACCATTCAAAGAGCCATTTAGACAACATTTTTGCACAACTGGAATGTAAAGAGAGAGACCTCCACTTGATAACAAAACTCCTTGATAAAGAAAGATATGCCTTGCATTTTCTGCTGGCTTACTGAGCGTTTTGACTACTGTCAATGTGGCAACAGTCAACATTATATTATCTTAAAAAGACTATGCCAAATTCAGCAAGCCTAGGGCGACAGTGGAAAGGAAAAACTCCCTAAATGTAATGAACAAACCTTGGGAGTGTCAGAATCGTGCGTGAAGTGCGAAGCGTGGAGGCAAAGGTGCGCGGCAGAATGATGGTAAGTGGATTTATTGAAACAGAAAACCAGGTACTCAAAACAGGTATATAAGGAGAACTCATAAACGTTAAAAAGCACGTTCGGGGACGTGAACGAAAAAGCATGGAAAAACATCAAAGCTTCGCGCCAGCACAAAGCCACAACCGGCTTTTATTCTGGCGCGCTAAACAAAAACAGGTGATGAGAAAATCAGAGTCCCATGACGCGGCTGCGAAGCTGACGCAGCCGGTGGGCGTGACAGGGAGGACCAAGACTCAAAAGGGGACTCATCCACTTGGGAGGCCTAAATGTTAATTGAAGTAGTTATGTTGGTGTTAATTGTAGAACTAAGTAAATAATAACGGGTAGATAAAATAATGTAAAGCATATTAACAAATATTTCATTCAACACAGAGTTAAACAACCACTTCACAATGTTTGTATAATTCTCTAAAAACTAAACATACTTTGTAAATTAATTTAATTTTTAAAGCATGATTAAAATGCTTGAAGACCTATCCATGAGCCTCTTTTTACATAAATGTGACTAGAAATGGCTAGTAAGGGTTTCCTACACAGGTATGTTACTAGTCTCTTATTATGTAGTATAATGTGGAACAGAACTAGACATATAAACAAACTATGAGTTTTTGATTTTATTTCCAGGGATATACATTTTGTTTACATTTAACAGCAGTCTTTGTATCAGACCATCTAGTTCAAAAAAATTATCAAAATATAATATTGAAAAAGTTATCACCAACTACCATAGGGTGCAGCAAAAGCAGACAGCAAGATAGTTATTTTTAGTAGTGTTAGTAACAAGAGCTATGCTGTAAAACCTAAAGACACCTGTTCCAATACTTTTCTTTTTTGTTAGAAATTGCTGCTGATTATCCACTACATCAATTTCAGGGTCACTGTGGCATTAGTGCAAGCAAACCACCCAGTTGTCCCTACTCATTTAAGCTTCGATCTCATCCTGAAGTATCCCCAGGCATTCCTGGACTGTGAGATATAATCCCCCCAGCAGTGGACACAAAAACCAGGAAATAATAATTGAAAGTCTCAAGCTCTTAAAATTATTTATTCGATTTGTTTAACCACACATGGATATTAATGGCAATTCATGGCAGGCGCAAGGTGCAGTGCTGGACATGTTTTGGACTATAAGTATATCAGTGACACTGAGATGTTTAAAAATGACAATGTAAAGAAATACAGACTAGAGTCTATAATAAACTTGTAACTAACTAACAATTAAATTAACTGCAGTAAAGCAATATGATAAGCA
>JAUZSU010147683.1:0-14888 GCA_034780255.1 Parotocinclus maculicauda
GCTTTACCACTAGCTCTAGGGAACGCGGAAGGGCGCAAGGGCACCAGTGGTCAGCTGCGCGAACCTAACGGCGATGTAATCCCGTTGGAACAACGATGACCTGGCCCCAAACAGCGCTAACACCACGCCTTTATAGGACGTGAAGCGGCTGTTTGGGATCAGAACATAATTAAGATAATGGATATAAGGCTACCTCGCCGATAGCTCTGTAACGGCGACCGGCGAGGACGACCGAACGCAGCGGGGGAAGGTAGGAACCCTAACATTGTGCTACTAAGACAGGCTATACAAGTCTGTACAAAGCTAACTATAAGACAAAGTGACATTTCCTGTTTAAATGTCATTAATCTGCAGTACATCTCTCACCTTCAGTCTTGATCTTCAGAGCAGTCCTAACTAGAGCAAAGAGTGTGGCATTAAACATCACAGTACCATCGCTGTTAAGAGGCATGTTCATGGCAACCAGCCTCTAAAAAACAATGCAAAAATTATGTCAGGGTCACTAATCGATGGTTTTTCAAATAATGTTATTATTATAACCCCAAATCCGAAAAAGTTGGGACAGGATGGAAAATGCAAGTAAAGATACAAAGCAATTAACTGTTTCAGACTTTATTTTTTCAACTCTTCCTATAAACACGTCTTAAGTATGGGGTTGCCTGTGTTGCATTTTTTCCATGTATAAATTTAGCATAAAACGCAAATAATGCTTTGCTGTCAAATCTTAATGTACTTTTCTACATAAATGCTGCCAAGGGCACTGACACAGTCCCATTCCCATCTTCCACTTTGTGATGGTCTATCCCAAATGACTCCAATGGACAGCTTGATGAGCTGCATATATGATGTTGTGTAGTATTTATTCTTTGGAGCACTAGAGACACTAGAGATGTACCATCACTGTGTGTATAATCCAAAATGTACTGTCAGCATGTCTGACAAAAGTTAGACAGAACATGAGGTTTTGAAACTTAAAGAAAGAAAAGCTTTTCAGAAAGTAAGAGCATAAATATCGTACCTTACATGCCACCCTGTGGGGACACAGTTTACCAAAACCCAGTGGAGGCTGAATCCTACGCAGCAATGTCACAACATCTAAGTGTTTAATCCTGCCTCTGAGAGAGATACACACATTATCCATCAACACAGACATACATGCATTTTTATGCTACTGTATATGGCTAAGGAGCTCACTTTGCCTCAGGATCATATTCAGACCAAATCCTCTTAAATTCATCCAAATGATGGGGTCCCAAGATTGACCAATCCCGTGTCAGATAGTCAAAATTGTCCATGATGACAGCCACAAACAAATTAATTATCTGCAAGCAAGCACATCAGCAGAATATATTACAATATACTAGTGGCCATGTGTGTGTGTGTGTGTGTGTGTGTGTGTGTGTGTGTGTGTGTGTGTGTGTGTGTGTGTGTGTGTGTGTGTGTGTGTGCGTGTATATATATTGCATAATACATATGAGCATTACCAGGAAAGCACAAAGCATGTAGAAGCTGATGAAATAAATGATTGCAAAGCCACTGCCACATGCTCTTTCCTCCCCAGGATTGTACTCAGATTCTGAGTCACACAGTTTACCAGGCAAGCATGCCAGCATGATCTCCTGCCATGCCTCCCCTGTAGCACATCTGCAGAAATAAAAATTAATCCCATTTGTTTTTCAGCATACTGAATTGGCTAAAAGGGAATTTCATATGTGTGTACCTGAACAGTAGTAGCACAGCTTGTGGAAAAGTCTGAAAGTTGTTGTTGCGGTTAATGTGCATTCCATCCACCATTGCAATCTTTCCGAACAACTAAGGCAACAAACCCCAGCAATCATGAAAACACATCAATATCACAAATTAGTGGGGTATATGTATTAATCTTTAGCAAATTTCAAATCATCAAGTTTCCTATCCACTATCACTGATACAAACTACAAAAAATAATAAATCACTTAAACAAGTTGCTAACCTGCATCCCAATTACTGCATAGATGAAGAAGAGCATGGCTATTAGTAAAGCCACATATGGCAGAGCCTGGAATGGAGAGAGAATGAGAATAGGCTTATTAGTGTCCACATTTCGCTCTTATAAATACCACAAAAACTACTTTGGCTTGCATTTGTCCATCTCAATTCATATCATCATTATTAAACACAAAACATGTCCAAATATACCATAGTGATCATTTATATACTAATCTATTAGCACATAACTAACAGGCCTGCTAGCTACCCCCTTTACATTATCTCCCAATGGCCATGGCAGACAAGAGTGGAACAGAACTATCAGTCCAGTACAAAATTGTCATTGTACACTCACTGACAATTAAAATAAAGCATGCAGTTAGAAATGTAGGGTTCTTGTAAAGATTGTCATGTAGTTATGATTACAGGTGTTGATTTCTGGATCTTACAAAATGATGGTGTAAAATTGCTTCCCCTGATGCTATGAAAATAATCTTAGACGCTACTTTTGGGTAGTGTACCTCTTGGTGAGAGATGTTTTATTTCTAGTCACGCCTCTATAACAAATTTGCCCAAGTCATACACATTTGTAGGTTGCTGAAGCTGGTATCCCAGGTGGTTCCATAAATGCTTTATTGGCAATAAATCTGGCGACTGGGCAGGCCGGAGCAGTGTTGCAATCTGGCTGAGACATTTCTGGGAAAACCTTGCTGTCTGTGGACGAGCATTATCCTGTTGAAAACTGCCAGCTGGCAAATGTTGCAGTGGGATATCCCACACATATCGCTGATTTTTTACTGTTATTCATATCACTACTAGGCATGACTGACAGTCTTCTGCCCAACCCTCTCAATCCATAACAAAGTTAGGATTGACACTACCCCTCCATACTTAAATCCAACAGTGGTTAGATCCAAAATAAAAGCTGGATTTGTCGCTAAACCCAATACAGTTTAAGTCTGTAGCAATTAAGCTTTTTCTTTCAGTACACAACTGCAAACAAACATAGGGACTCTCTAAGTGCCATAGTTGGGTCCTTAAACAAGGTCCATAACCCATAACTGCTTGAATTGTAAGATTGTAAGTCACGCTGGATAAAGGTGTCTGCTAAATACCGTAAATGTAAACATAATGGTGGCTGTCTGTCGATTGCAGGACATGCAATGGGCACCATAACAACAAATTTCCCTGCTGCTTAGCACCTGAAAATGGGCAGAGTTATATGGGTGTCCTGGAGATGTTGCGAGACAATCAGAAAAAGAAACTATGACAAATAAACACAAAAACAAAGGAAACCCCCAGCCCAGCAATCACGATGTGGAGAGTCCAATACCAGTCCCGGATCCTGGAACCGCAGCAAGGTGAGAGGACCTTGCGGCCGTTGGGATCGCAGAGCACCAGGCAACCGCCGTCCCTGGAAGCAGACTCAGAGGAGTCCAACGCTTGGAGAACAGGTCTCACGGCTCTTGGGGGCGCCAACTTGGCCTTGGGAACACCGAGCCACCGACCAGGCGCAGAAGTGAGGTCGGTCCTGGGAGTCTGCCCATAGGAGTCCCAGCTCCTCTCAGGAGGAGCAGGGGGCACCGGGGCCATGAGTCCAAAAGACGACTTGGGAGCCATGAGTCCAAGAGACAGCTTTGGAGCCGTGGGTCCAAGAGACAGAAACAGGGTTGTGTAGTGTTTGTACCTATTGTTGGCTCAACAATCTATGATCACTACTGCTAGTCTGTCTCATTGAACCACTACTCCTAATACCCCCTAACAGCTACATGAGAACGGAATATATGGGAATCAATTTGTTAAAAAGACCATCCTGCTCCTTTAAGTCAAAAGATTCGCCCCCTCTCAAAGTCTGTATACTGCAAAAAATGTGTTAAAATGTGCTGTCGAGGCATGTCTACCGGTCAACAATTTTTCACCAAGCAGTACCCTACCCAAAGGATCATTTCTCCATCTCAGAACCTCAACAGGACAAAAAATCTTCAACTTCCACAACACGCTTATGTACTCTTTCATCCTGAATATGATGCATCCGGAACTTCAGTCAGTTTCTCTTCAGTTTCTGACTTTGTGCGCAAAATGAGCAGTTTCTCTTTTGTTGTTTGTTTTTCCTCCTCCAATATTATAAAGTGTGTGTGTTGTTGTCTTTGAGATTACTAGGACTACTAAAAAATCCACCATACTTCGATTAACGATTAAGATATTTCAGTGGCTTATTAAATCAGCATCCTATAATCAGCAACCTAGGAGTAATTAACTATTTCTAAATCATGTTTTTCATGTTCATGTATTTTATTCTTGTATTAAGACACACTAAGCATACCTGAAATGACTTGATGAAAGTCCAAAGAAGTGTTCGTATGCCTTCTCCTCTACTCAGCAGCTTAACCAGACGCATGACTCGAAACAGGCGAAAGAAGGTAATGGAAATTCGAGCGCTATCTTCTGTATTCTAAACCCCCCCCCAAAAACATTTGAAAGAATGTAAAAAATAAAAAGCAACAGCAAAAAATAAAACAGTGAACTATAATACTATACTATAATATTATAATAAAACTTTCAGTCATGACCCTTGCCTGAGGATGAATAGAGATGCTCTATTTTTTTTTATATAAAATTGAAACATGGATGTCGTTGCCACTATAAGAGCTGTCTGGCTAATGTCTTGAGAGTTAATGTTAGTACAGTCGATTCCGGTTAATTGGACCACCGGTTAATGGGACCAGCCGCTTATTCGGATCAAATATTAAAGTACCGAAACAAATCCTATCATATACATGTAATGTTATTTGCTTATTTGGACCAAAATTTCGCTTAATCGGACCAAAGAACGTTAAAGAATAAGAAAAATAAAAAAAATAATAAAAAAAATAGTCGCCACCTAGCGATCAGCGATTTATGGGAGGATTCCTGTGCTCTCCAGAAGAATTTATGTTTTTATCAAAGGTCAGGAAATCCGAAAAGTTGTGTTGACAAGAGCAAAACCAGCGGCAGGTGAACATGCCCACCACTTTCTTTCCCACAACGAAGCACCCAGTAACCAGCAGCGTGGTTATTGGATTCATCTGCATCTCCGCTTTTCAGCGAATTTAAGTCAAGTGTAAACACGAGTGTCCGGCAACACGTACAAGGAATTCCATCAGAACGCTTTAGTCAGTTAACTGTGTGTGTCTTATCTCCCCTGCCAAAATGCCATGGCGGGACTTGACATTAGCTGAAAAAATTGTTTTCCTGGATAAGATCAAGCAACAACCATCAAACACTAGTCAGCATCAGTTGATGGAAATTGATGCTGACGCCTGGCAAAGGCGACAATTGCGTGTAACCCCTGCACGATGGCATGCCTTTAACTCTGTTGGAGTAAATAACCCTATTATGATAGCTATACGTGTAAATTCTGACAGTTCCCTACGAAACACTGGGAATGTTTACATGAACAAAAAATGACATGCAGAATAGAAATACTTCTAATAATGTTTGCAGGACTCTGTCATTAATGTTTTACATGAAGTAGCTTGTAGTGCATTGAAGTGACGCAGATAATCACAGCTGCAATGTTATTCATGATAAAACAACATTGCGAGATCTATTGCTTTTATACAATAATTTTAACAACAGACTACAGAAATACAATAAATCAAAGAAGACATGATTTTGATACTGATTATACTTTAATACTAGGGGTACCTTTCACTAAAATAGGTCTGCAACAAATTATTTGATTCTACTGGTAACATTCTCTACACAGTACTACACAATATGTTACAAAAGGTATGTGGTTTATATAGCATGACTACACTACTTGTAAAGTCAGTTTGCATTACAAAGTTACAAACCAAATAAGTTACATAATGGAATGAAATGATATAATTTAGTTGCACAAAAATGCCAGCTTTGAGAGAGTCAGGACATGAACCCTCAACCTTCTAGTCAGTGCCCACCAGTGCTAACATCTGCTAAATGTTTTTTGAAAATTGGTGTCAAGTGCAAACCATCCAATAGGCCAGTTACAGTTGACACAAAGGTTTTGGCTTCAAATTGTAATGCTTTGTATTTTGAAGGTGAAAAGATGTGCCCCTAATACAGCACTTTAAGAGCTTTAATGTGTTTTAATGGATGGAGTAGAAAGATTCTGTGCTCTAATGCCTCACCACTGGGCCACATCACCTTAGATGCTTTCTTTTAACCATTCTGTGGGGAATAAGATGCACTCAACCAGGGTGAAGCATGATTTTATTTTAGATGGTAATTACGGCACAACGCTGCACTGTTAGCAGAACGTTGTAATAAGAACAATAAAATAAATGTTTAAATAATTGAATAGCCACATAGCCAAGTTTTTTTTTCTAAGTTTGAATGAGTAATTAATATTTATGCTATTTACTACATATTCTATAATAGATAAATAGAAGAGATGATTGATTTATGTTTTAATTACTTTCTGCATTTTTGTCTTCTCTGAAATTACCTTCTTGGTCTCTCTCATTGTACATACATTTGTTGGTTTTCATTCTTCATAAATGTATCAATTTAATTCAAAATTCAAATTAATTTCTATAGCGCGTTTTACAATGGTGCATTGTCTCAAAGCAGCTTTATAATCTTATATTATCTTAAAAGGCCAATCCCAAGTTGAGCAAGCCTAGGGCGACAGTGGAAAGGAAAAAATTCCCTAAAAGTAGAAGGAAGAAACCTTGGGAGGACCAAGACTCAGCAGGGGACCCATCCTTCATGGGTGACCTAGATGGTTATTAAATAAATACTTAAAAGTATATTAAATTATAGCAAAATTAGGTAAATAACAAATTAATAATACAATTTAAATTAGTAATAAATAAATTAACTAAATTACAAAACAAAATAGATTACAAAATAAGTCCTCAGAGGGAGGTCCTTGGAGGCACATCGTCTCCTAATGTCCAATCGATAGAGGGAGTTACTGCACTCTGGTGGCACTGGTTTCTGTTGATGGAGACCAGTAGAGTGATGCTGAGGTGGAAGAACATCTAAGTGCGTGGTGCTGGAACTGGTACCGAAACATCAGCTCTGAGAGAAAAGAGAATATGTAGTTATTGATGGGTTAGGAGCACAGAGTCTATAAATAAAGCTCTTTTGACTGCAGACACTGCACCTGTAAACATCTAAACAAATTCAAAAAGATTTGCATGTCTATTTTAACTGCTATATTATTTATGTAATTTGTTTGACATATTTGTTATTTACATTATGTTTATGTATATTGATTTACAATGACTATGCATATAAGTTGCTCTATGTTACAGTCTGGTGTTTGCAAAGATACTTTTAGGTGTTTGAATTTCGACCCAAAGAGAGCCATAAGATGGAAGCGTTTGTACTAAAACTTTAAAGTGTTTAAAAGGTGATATTGCATTGCCTGTTGTAAAAATGATTGTTTCCTATTTTTTTATTGTTGTGTGCAGCCAGTGATGTATGTTCATTTCTATTTCTTTTCCACCGGGTGTATGTTTTGGTTCTGCAGTGTGTGTGATTGTTAATGTCTACTACATTGTAATTTAACAGATTGACAGTTAATTTGAGTGTGAAGTGCAATATGTGAAAAATATGGGAATGTGTTGGCCTAGTGGTTAAGGTACTGGACTATGGTCCGGGGTTCAAATCCCACCTCTGCCACAGTTGGGTCCCTGAGCAAAGTTCTTAACCTACAATTGCTTGGATTGTAAAACTGTATTACTTTTGGATAAGGGCGCCTGCTAAATGACATAAAAATAAAATATTCACCAGAAACTCAAGAACCACAGTGTTTTGTATTTCCTGGAGGCAGTGTTATGTATATATATTCCCCTTTCTGTTTTCAGCAGGATCTTGTAAAAATACTTTTTATATAGACATTACCGTTGCTTAATAATAAAAAATCTGGCAAAATACCATGTTGACTAATAACCTGTTTCACAGAGAATAATGCGTTATTTAATTTGTATAACCTAATCTAAATCCTAACCCTATGTTTTCTCGCTTTGGACTGCGTGACAACATAATAGTTGTGCCATGGTCACTTAGTTTACTTAGTTTTTCATATTTTTGGATTCCTGGGAACTTACCTTTTTGCAATATAGGACATTTAAAATGATGCATATGCCTTTGCTAAATAGATTTAACTAATTCACAACTAAAAATGGGTTTCATTCTGGGTTTAGATCTGTTTTCAACTAAAGGTGTTCCATAAGGTTCAATTCTGGGTGCCATTCTGTTCATATATTTCACTGTTAGTAGTCTTGTGAGTACACCAGGGCTTATTTCCCTTTGCACAGTAGGAATAAGATTGTTGAAGGCTTTCCTAACAGCTCTTGATTATGGCGATATGTTATAGGCTCCAGTTACCACACTCAAGCATCTGGATTTAGTTTATCATTCTGACCAAGATTTATGACTTTAGACAGCTCAGTATGCATGACTACATGCTATGTTCTAAGGTCTGGTAGCTCTCACTTGCTGTACAATATGCACCACTTTTATCTGTTTGCCTGTTTAAATTTTGATTTCAAGTAATTTGTTACTTTCCTACAAATCGTCAAGCTAATGATTTGCCATGCCAAACTATTTAAGAATGCATGGCATTACGACATTTTTTTAAATTCACCCACAAATGTACTGCTTGGAAAACAGTACTGGAACTTTGACTGGTCAGATGAGACAAAAATAAAGGTTTTTCATGACAAAGGCTTGAAATGTGTTTGGACTAAAAAGAAAGATGATTATACAGAAAATAACATAATCCCCACCGTTAAGTATACTGCTCACAAACATATGGGGATATTTCAAAATGAAATATCCCATAACAATACATCCACTATTTTTGTGAGCACTATATGTTGAAAGGTTCTTGGAAATCGTTGTCCACATGGCATCATGGACGAAATACCAGGGGATTTTAAATAAAAATCAGTTTGCCTCTGCCAAGTCTTTGTTTGATCTACATACAGTACTGTGCAAAAGTCTTAGGCCACCATTAGATTAAGAGTGATATAATAAAGATCCCTTACAAATTAAACAAGATAGAGTGCTTTGAGTGGGACCCACTCGGCAGATGATTGCTCTGGGTGGGTACCACACACCCCAGCACACTGTAGGCATGACCCCTCTGAAAGCTGGTTTGAGCTGAAAAGGAGCATCTGTAAAAAAGTGACCCTCAAGGGTCTGGAGAGACTCATTAAGTATTATCTAAGAAGACTATTAATACACACTGCTTACAAAAATAAGGGGACATTCCATTATGGGATATTTAAAAATAAAATATCCTCTCATTTTTGCGAGTAGTATATTCATTGAGCACTGTCAATACTTCCTAAACAGCATTAAGGTTCACTCAGCTTCTAAAGTGGATTTTGTATTTTTTGCTGCACTGAAGGCTCTAAATAACACAATTAACATTTGTTTCTTCCGTGTCTGCAAGTCCTAACATTTTTACCACCTGTCTGCAATCATGAAATCCAATCTATAAACCATAATGAGCTGCACCTTGAGATCGTGCTGTGGTTAATCATGGCAGAGGTTTTAATGGTGGATGTAAGTGTTAGTGGTTTATATATCCTAACACCCCTGAGATCTCTAACAGAGCTGGTTAAGGGATTTGATTGTCTCTTCTAAGCCTTTCTATCGATAGCAGCTGATGAAAGCATCACCTTGTGGTACTGTACTCAGCTCTTTCTCTAATTGGACCTGGGTTAATGGAGCTTGACCACTCACATATAAGCAATCATTTTCCTTCTTTTTTCACAGCACATGTAGAACAGTGATGATTGGGATGTCCTCTGTGCTTCACTAAGTAATGCTGCCTAGCATTTTTGATGGAAAAAATAGTCTAATCTGCTCATTCTGGTAGCAGGGTTGAGTGTCTTCTTCTTATCTCATTAAGCAGAAACCCAGTGACATCTTCCAAAATGCTTTCACACAGACCTGACAAGAAAAGTAAAAGACCATGTGATTAAATCCATCTTGCCTGTGTGTGTCCTTTGGGTAAGCACTGGAGGTTGCATGTTCAGTGTAAACAACAGTCCAATTATTATATTAAATAATCCACTGTTTACATTATTATTATAATATAAAATTAATAAGGTTCACAAGGTACAACCATGGATTAAGATCAATCTATAAACTACAGTAAAAAGTCAAAGACAGAAAAGAAGATCCTACAAGAACTGCTGGACAATCTGAGTTTGCATTTCATTTGCATAATCAAACAACTTTCTTTAACTTTTCATTTGCTTTTTTTGTTGATCTTTTAATTGCTTCATATTCATTTTGAAATACCCCTATTTTTTGTGAGCAGTGTAGCATAACTATACAAATATCTGAATATTATTATTGATTGTATTCATACTGTTCTGAATTATGAATTCCATATTGTTATTTATCCTGTGATTTCTTTTTAAAATTAAAAAAAGGTGTTCTATTAGGTCTATTGCTGCTCAGAAACTACACCAAAGCTACTGTTTTTTCTCTGTTTTTTTTTTCTTCTTGATATTAAAAAAGGCAGTTCACAGGACTCAATTCTGCTCATCATAAATATAGATGGTATGGCTATTTCTGTAAATCAGTAGATGTATTTCAGGTTAAATTTGATATTAAACTCTGTTTATTGGAATTAACCATTAAAAGGCATTCCACAAGGTTCAATTCGTGGTCCAGTTCTGTTTACAACAAGTACACACATAACATGATTTCTTCTTATAATGACTGTAGTGTTTTAATTCCAGGTCTAGTACAGCTTAAAATCTATTTCACAGTGCTGTTGGAAGTTTTTAGGAGAATGCAGAGAATGTCTCTAAAACAGTAGACAGTCAGTGAACAGTGTTTTGAAACTCCAGCAGCATTGCTGTGTCTTTTACAATCGTACCAGCTTAACACACTAGCACCTAGCACCACATCAATGTCACTGCAGTAGAAAGGAGAAAGCTCCACCACCCATACAGCAGCTGATCTGCGCTGGTCCGGACCATTACAGTACAAACTAAAGGAGGACAGAAAATCGATGGACAGTCTGTAATTGTAGAGCTAAAACGTTCAGTGACCACTAAATATTTGAATAAATAACAAGCAGAATATAAATAGAAATATATGGAAGACCTTTTTTTTACTATCTTTTGATTAACTTGATTAAAATGATAACTAGAGCTTACCCGAATTTAACCTTACTACAACACGGGTTCTTTCCTAACCCCTAGTGTGAGGCACATCAATCGTTTTTGCAGGTTGTTGCTGTTTAATGAAACCCTGATGCAAACTGTCTAACTAATAAGATCCATCTTACTCACAGAGAGGAGAAAGTATTAAGATCTTTCCATGAAGTGATCAAACAGATCCTGGGCTTTTTTGTGGCATGGGTTAAGTTTTCTTTGGCAGCCAGTGGCTTGATGTATGGCCTCTGTTACCTTTGAAAGCCTAACAGTGTAAGGAGTGGGACGTTTATAACGTATAAGGAACGAACGCGAGTCAGCCCAAAGTGGAATGCGGTTCTTGGCAAGAGCAACAGTGGCGGCCTTTGACAAAATGTGTAGCGCAAACGACTGAACCCTCTTACCCCTACATTCCAGCCTGAAATATTTTGTTTACCCTCAGTCGCCATTGTCTGGTGTGATTATTGATTTTCTGTTTTTGTTCCCTTGCCTGCCCTGCACCTCCACAGAGGTATGCCGTCCATATGGACGACCAGTAAGCATCCACACAAGTAATGCTGCCTTTATGTTTTTCTTGGGCTCCTAATTTAAAACAAAAATACACAGCCTTCTTTTCCCTCCTCCTCACACACGCAGGGAGATGCACACGCCCACCAAATCTCACAGTTAATGTTTATACACACAGTCTTATGCAAAAAGTCTGGGTGCAGCCTCTGCAGGAAACGTAAATGAAATATATCTGTCATTTTAATAAACCAATGATGAGGTAACTAAGCCTTACAAACCTTACTAACACACTATGGATTATGGGGAAAGGGGGCAAAATGTTTTTCACAAACTATTTATTTATTACTCCCATATTTTTGAAATTTATGATATATGATACAATACAGTGCAAAAGTCTTAGATTTATTAGATTAGATCTATTAGATTAGACATTCGATTAGACCCATAGAATTAGATCCAACAGATTACATTTACATTTACAGCATTTAGCAGACGCCCTTATCCAGAGCGCCTTACAATTCATACAATCTTACTATCCAAGCAGTTATGGGTTAAGGGCCTTGATCAAGGGCCCAACTGTTGCAGCTTGGCAGAGTTGGGATTAGAACCCTGGACTTTCTGGTCCAGAGGACAGTACCTTAACCGCTAGGCTACCACAGTCCCAATAATTATGTCCTGATTTTAGCCTTGTGTTTCAGTTTCATTTAACAGATGTCCTTATCCAGAGCCACTTACAATTAATACAGTCTTACAATCCAAGCAATTGTGGGTTAAGGGCCTTGTTCAGGGACCCAACTGTGGCATAGGTGGGATTTGAACCCTGGACCTTCTGGTCCATAATCCAGTACCTTAACCACTAGGCCACCACAGTTTCCTGATAAGACATTCAGTTAGACCCATTGGATTAGATCTATTAGATTAACAATACCATTGTTTTAAGAATGGAACTCTTTAGTAGAAAACAAACCATAAAATACAGGACATTTAAAGGCTATATTAAATCAAAAAGAAAGAGCTTCTACAGGCTACAGTGGTAAGTATTTATTGTGACCTCTCCTTACACTTGATGGATAGCAGCATCTGGCAGTTTTATCTGGATCTTTTTTGAGAGGTAGCAGCCAAGCAACCGCTTTTTGGAAGCGGAACACGGTGAACAAGCTAAGATATGCTGAAGCCTACAAAGATAAAGAATAAAGATCATTTGAACAAAGTATTATGGGGTGACCAATCCATTGACAATGTTATCCAGTATGTGGTCATTGTACCGTTGCTAAAAACAACACATCTAATGGTGGCCTAAGACTTTTGCACAGCACTGTATATACTCATGATTACACATATTGTATACAGGGGCTATACCTCATAGAAGAAACATGAACCTTAGATGGAGAAAGTTTAAAATCATGTTGTCCAAAATGTAGCCTTTCTAATGTGATATTTCAAAGCAACATGGGGCAACTACCCGAGTTCCAAAGAGACCAACTGATGAATTGCAGGTGCATCAGTCAGAAAACTGGAAACCTGTTCAATGTTTGAAAAAGAACAGCTGCATAGTCATGGCAGCGTGTGTCAAACAAGAAACTGCAACAAGCTTGATGAAGAGGATAGGAAGACACAGTACAGCAGTGCCCCCAGAGTGCAGCCCCAAAAATGACCCTGAAACTGAACAAGTACTTCTTTGATCAATATAAACACTAAACTATACACTTTGAATGTTAAAAGGCTAAAATGAGTGGCTGTGCTGAAAAGCATTTCATGCCATACCTTGGTGTAAAGAACATACAGCCTGGACCCATGAGCAACACAGGAAATGTGCTAATCATGGACCACCAAAGTCTGTCTTACAACCTAGTGAACTATGTAAATGAAAGTGCCTGGTGATTAAGATGACTGAAGATCCATCCTTGGACCCTGTGTTTTCAGGTCCTACAAAATCCAAGGACTTGTTCAAGCATGGACAGCAGCAAACAAGTGAGACAGTTTGGAAATAAACATGGCATAAAGAGCAGGTTATTTTAGTCGTCTCCTTAATGTAGCGGCTCAATAGTCATCCTGCTATTCACAGGCTTCCTTGCTGTCAGAAGCCATAGATTACCCCCGCTTCCTGCCTGAAAGATGAAAGTGTGTCTAAGTGAGTCATACTTATATAGATCTGACCTTTGAATAAGTGGCCAGTCATCAGCTCTCCCGCAAGGCCACTGATTGGTGACTCGCTGAGAACCGGTGCCTTTAAAGGGACCATTGTTGGCCGAGTCGCACTTCTTCAAGCATGCCTTCTTTTCCTGAAGTCCTCTCTCAAACTCTGGTTCCCATGACCCCCTGTGGCAGCGTCGATTCCCCTTGTTCTTTCTGCTGTTTTGCCAATGCAGAGCACCTGTAAAGGTCACCACACCTGCGAGGTTGTATTTGTAAGTGCGTGTGTGGCTGAGCTCAACCATAGGATATTTCTGAACTCTACACATGAACGAACGTCTGCTCGATATGATCTGTCCGGCTGGACCACCCTCAGAGCTGCGTGTGAGAGGTTGTATTGCAGCAGCCCACACAGAAAGATCTGGCAACTGGATAAAGTAGGTAGCATTGGGGCCCTATTCATTTTGATGTGCTTCGCAGGTCCTGGGGGGTCTCCAGAATTCGTGAAATATAACGAGCTAATGACCTGAGCTGGAAATGACATTTGATTTACCCTCTAGAATCGCTCCTGTTATCTGTTCACAGTCATAAGCAATTAGCATCAAGGTACCATGGCATGTTACAGTGGGAGCATAGCAGTTGAGGTACTGGACTACTGACCAGAAGGTCCTTGAGGAGCTTACAGCCCTGAGCTCGAGTCCAAGGCAAGTCTTAAGTCTTTCAGCATTTCAGCAATTCAAGTTAAACTAGTGATATTAGTTTGCTAACACTACATGCAGTTTGTTCAACTCCTCATTTTTTGGAGTTTTGGTGTTTCGATGCCTGATGAAATTTGATGTTGTTGATTCTGCATAATTTATGCTGATGCTGCAGACTTTACATGCAGCTGCCCATATATATATATATATATATATATATATATATATATACACTGTTCCCTTATACAGTGTACAATGCCTGGGGATACGTTCCAGGACCACCCGTTATAAATGAAAATCTGCGACGTAGGGACTCTATTTAAGTATTTGAACACTATTTTAGCCATAGTACTTGCAGAACGTTTGGGTAACATCGTAGGGCTTGAATGAATTCAGTCTATAATGAAACTTTCACAAACAGCGAACA
>JAUZSU010147694.1:0-26616 GCA_034780255.1 Parotocinclus maculicauda
CCAGGGGGCGAGTGAGAGCTCGAGGAGCGAGCAAGAGCCGCTGGGGCTGCGTCCCAAATGGGGTAACACAGCCGAGCACAACGCGAACGGAGGCTAAGCCCCGGGAAACCCTGAAGACAATTACCTAAATATATAATTATACCTCGGGGGTTCCCCCCTTACCCATCCGTCGGCGATAAATGCCCGGGATGTCACCAACTAACCGTAAGGGAACGCGATACGGCGGACAGTAAAACGGCGGACAGCGAAACGGCGGACCGACCGTGACGGCGAACAAAGCGTGATGACGTGGCAACGTAGCACGCTGAGACTCACGCTTAAATAATAAGTGTCCCAGGTGAACCTAATCACCTAGTTAATGACGAACGGAATATAAATGATATTAAGGAACGTTCGGTAACGCAACCCTGGGACGGCGACGGGGCAAACGGGAAGCCGCGGTGAGTCTCCTAACAAATTCCTAAATATTTAGAGTTGTGGTTAAGACTGGCATATGGATTTATGATTTCAGTTAATTGATTTTTTTAAACAAATTTCAAAATCATTTTTTTTGTTTGTGTCTTCAAAATCAGTCAGATCTAACCAGCCATAGTAAATGAATAAAACTTAAATATGGTCTGACCTTAGAGGTCAAAAATAAAAAACATACATTGCAAACTTTTGGATTACGACTCATGAACTTGTTAATAACAGTTTTATAGACTTCTCCAAACTGTCATTATAATAGCCCATTTAATAATACCCTGTATAATATAACTCTTAACTGGCCCACTGGTGTACAATATAAATGCAACCGAAATTCCAATACAGTTGGGACGCTGTGTAAAATATTAATAAACAGAATATGATGAATTGCAAATCCTTTTCAACCCATGTTTAATTGAATACACTACAAAGACAAGATATTTCATGTTCAAATAGATAAGCTTTATTGTTTTTTGGAAATATTCACTCATTTTAAAGTTGATGCCTGCAACATGTTCCAAATATGTATAGCCCAAAGGTGCTAATGCATCTGGATATCCTAACTTTAACATGTAGATTAGTGACTCTAGATAAGAGATAATACATAGTTCAATAAAGGGAAGCCACAGTAAACATTTTATACATGAGCATCAGCACTTTACTACTCATGCATAGAGCACTTAATAATACCGATAGGCTTTGTCTTACCTAAACGTGCAGAGCACCCCTTGGTCCTTTAACATAACTGATTTATGTGTGCTCAGTCTCAAAATACCATGTGTACAATACAAGTGTTCACTAGATATACATCATATATAAAATATAAATGGCATCAGGTATTGGTACTCACTTGTCAATGGATTACTGGAGGCTGATGTTAATATCAGATGTGAAAACACTGTTGAAACGTTCGTTCGTTTTTACTTAATTTGCAGTACTTATAACCATCGCTAGAGGGCACTCTGAACTTTTACAAAACAAGAAACCCTAAAGCACAACGTGCTTATCTGCTCGGCTATACTTTCATTCTGTATCATCTGTGTTTGAATAGGTTGGTTTTAGTGACTTTGCAACAATTACAGCTTACAGTTTTCTTGTGTATGAAGACACAAAGGTTTTCACACCTGTTTTTTTTTTTTTTTTAGATTTTCTGTCATTGTTCCCTGCATATCCTCCCAATCTCTGTCAGGTTGGGTGGGGATTGTTGGTGGACAGCCATTTTTAGGTGTCTCCAGAGATGTACGATTGGGCTCTGGCTGGTCCACTCAAGGACATTCACAGATATGAACAGTCACAGAGTTGCCCCTAACTCAATCATGTGTTGTCTTGGCTGTAAACTTAGGGGCACTGTCTCATTGGAAGGTAAAGCTTTGGCCCTGTCTGAAGTCCTAAACACTCTGAATCAGGTTTTCATTAAGAATATCTCTGTACTTTGCTCCATTCAGCTTACTGTCAAGCCCTTGTGGGGTGCCCAGAGTCCCGGTTGTTGCAAACTTATTCCATTTAAGAATTATGGAGGCCTCTGTGCTTCAGATCCATTGAAGCCATTCTCTGAGCTCTACAGGCAGTTTGGTCCTAATGTCTTGTTTTTATCTGATATGCATCGTTTGCTGTGAAACAGCTTATAGACATGTGTGTGTTTATAAAAAAGTATTGAATCAACTGAATTTACCACAGTTGAACCTCAGCCAAGGTGTAGAAACATTGCAAAAATTATCTAATTAGAAACCTCCACAGCTGTGAAATACAGAGCTTTGTTTGCAATTACAGAGGTCAGACGTTTCCTGTAGTTCTTGACCAAGGTTGCACACACTGCATCAGGGATTTTGGCCCACTCCTCCATACAGATCTTCTCCAGATCTTTCAGGTTTTAGGGCTGTCGCTGGGCAACTGAGTTTCTGCTCCCTCTAAAGATTGTCAGTTGAGTTTAGGTCTGGAGACTGGCTAGGTCACTCCAGGACCTTGAAATGCTTTTTACAGACCCACTCCTTAATTGTCCTGGCTGTGTGTCATTGTCATTCTGGAAGATCCAGCCAGGACCCATCTTCAATGCTCTTAATGACAAATTGACAATCATCTTGCAGTTTCTAATAATTGCACCAACATTTGTTGCCTTTTCGCCAAGCTGCTTACCTATTGCCCTGTAGCCCATTCCAGCCTTGTGCAGATCTACAAAAGTTTCCCTTGTGTCCTTAGAAAGCTATTTGGTCTTGGGCATGGTGCGGGGGTTGGGGTGTGATTGACAGGTGGCTTTTATACAGGTAACAAGTGCAGAATAGAAGGGCTTGCTAAAGAAAAACTAACAGGTCTGTGAGAGCTAGATTTCTTGCTGGTTGGCAGATAATTAAATATTTAGTTCATGAAATAATATGCAAATAATTATTTAAAAATATTGCAATGTTTTCTGTCTGAAATATACCTACGATAACAATTACATACCTATCCATTCTTTGTTTTTTTGCAAATATTTACTACACGTTCAAATAAAGTTAGGACTAGAGCATGTTTACCACAGTGTTACATCAAATTTCCTTTTAACAACACTCAATACATATTTTGGCCTTCATAATGTGCCACACATTTTCAGTGATAGACAGGTCTGGACTGCAGGCTGGCCAATCTAGTACTGCCTGCACTCTTTTACAATGCTGTTGTAACATGTGCAGAATGTGGCTTTTCATTGTCTTGCTAAAATAAGCAGGGACTTCTCTGACGTTGCTTGGATGGCAGCATATGTTTCTCCAAAACCTGTATGTACCCTTCATCATTAATGATACCTTCACAGATGTGCAAGTTACCTATGCCATGGGCACTAACACACTCCCATCTGAAATGCTGCCTTTTGAACTTTGTGCTGATAACAACCCAAACAGTCCTTTTTCTTTTTGGCCCGGAGGACACAACGATTTCCAAAAACAATTTGAAATTGTCGAACCACAGGACACTTTTCCACTTTTGTCAGTCCATCTTAGATCAGCTTGGCCCCAGAGAAGTTTCTGGGTGTTGTTGATATATGGCTTTCACTTTGCATGGTAGTTTTAACTTATACTTGTACATGGAGCGATGAACTATGTTCACTGGCAATGGTTTCCTCAAATGTTCCTGAGCCCATGTGGTAATATCCGTGACAGAATGATGTCGGTTTTTAATGCAGTACCGCCTGAGGGATTGAAGGTCAATGGCATTCAGTGTTGGTTTTTGGCCTTGCAGCTTATTTTCAGAGATTTCTCCATATTATCTGATTCTTTTGATGATATTAATGACTGTATATGAAGAAACCCATTGCACGTTGAGAAATGTTGTTCTTAAAATGTTAGACTATTTGCTCATGCAGTTGTTCACAAGTGGTGAACCTCACTACATTCTTGCTTATGCTTGAGCCTTTCGGGGATGCTCCCTTCATACCCAACTCACCTGTGGAATGTTCTAAACAGGTGTTTTTTGAGCATTCCGCAACATTGTTGGCCCTGAACCAATTTTCTTTGTAACGTGTTGCTCACATTAAACTCAAAATAAGTGAATATTTGCAAAAGGACAACAACAGTTATCCATTTGAACATTCCATATCTTGTCTTTGTAGTGTTTTCATTTTAATATGGGTTAAAAAGGATTTGCAAATCTCTGTATTTTGTTTTTATTTATGTTTTACACAATGTCCCAACCTTATTGGAATTGAGGTTGTATATTGTTGCACAAGGCCTCAACATAACAAAATGTTATTCACAGTGGTTCAGCAGAGTTGTGTTGACGTGATGAGAGTTGTCTTTGAAGATCGGGGGTGAGATGGTGGCTTGGTTGCACCGCCACCTCAAAAAATTAAGGTTCTGGGTTCAATCCCAGGCTGGAATGGCCTAGGTCCTTTCTGTGTGGAGTCTGCATGTCCTCCCTATGTCTGCGTGGGTTTGCTCCCACAATACGTGGGAGTTGCGTTTTAGATTGATTGATTACGGTAAATTGGCATTGACTTGAGTGAACATATATATGACTAGTCTTGAAATAACTTTATGTATAGATATATCCTTGAGTGTGTTGCTAAAGTTACCACTGATGCTGATAGTGTTGCTAAATAAGCCAAATAAACAATTAAACAAGATTTGATGTAAAATACAATGACCATTAATGACCACAGCTAAAATTAAGCATGGATGTAGAGGTGTCATGGTGCCATTTAATTTTCTGGTACTGCTTAGCTGCTTCACTGTCAAATGTCAATTAATGTTTTGGAGTACAGGGAAATATTGCAGAAGGGCTTGGTTCCATAGTTGAAAAGTTGTTGTTTCTAAAGAGGAACAATTACGTGTTATTTTTCCAACAAAACAATGCTCACACTGCAAAGACCACTAAGTGGTGAAGAGGAAAGTCAAACTCCATCAGGATCATGTTTTGGCCTGGCCAGAGTTTGAATTTAAGGCCTTTATAGAATATTTGGTCTCACATTAAAGTAACTTGTAAACACGTTAACCTATTTTTTAAGTGTTTAAAGCCATTACTGTCAAATGAAGCAACACTGACTTACATTTAGTAGAAAAATGTCCACAAGACATCAACTATTCAGAGGGAAAGAATATTCCATGCCAAATTACTTTATTCATTTGTTTAATTATTGCTGTGTCCTGTGAAATATTTGCTGTCAAGGCCATTACAAGTTTAATGTTTAGCAATTTTGGGATTGGCCCAATGTAAAAATGTATATATGCTATATATGTTCATAAAACTGCATTTGTGTCTGATTTATAAAAATTATATACATATAAGCACACCTTGTTTAAAGGCAAATTTGTACATTCATTTTATTAATTAATCTAAAATGAATCACCAGTTCAGTCAGTTGAACATAAAGGCATATACATGTGCATACCCATGTGTTTTTAACATTGGATTAAAAAAAAGATGGTTTTATATGGAACTTGCATTGTCTGGTGCTATCGTGACTTATATAGGTATTGAAAACTGGAGATTTAGTTTGTTTTTAAATGTAGGAGTATAATTGACTTATGCATGTGTGCTTGTAGTATGAAGAAGGCAAGAAGAGGAGGAAGCCAAACTACAGCAGTGTGGATCTGTCTGAGGTTGAATGGGAAGACAAGGAGGATGTGGTTCGTCGTTTTCTTTCTTTCCTTCGCTACCTCAACAGAGTCTGTTCTTTGTAAGAGTAGACCACAAGATTCACAATAAGCCTTCCTATTTACAATCAAGTCTAAATTATGTGGAGTCTGTCATTTATTTCTAAATCTAATCTCACCTACACACACTCACTCACATTTTACATTTTACATTTGCAACATTTAGCAGATGCCCCTGTTCAAAGCAGCTTGCTATTTAACTGAGCTGTCGGTGGTTAAAGTCCTTGCTCGTCACAACACACAGACACACACCAGTTTACTCTATTTCTGTATTTAGGTTGTATTTTGGACCCAATTAAAAGTAATACTGGTCTAGTAGGGGTGCTGTATCTAAATAGTCAATTCAAGTCAGGTAAAAAAAATCAAGTAAATACATTTATGTAACATATTTTACAATGGACCATTGTCTTACTTTAACAACTATCTAGCCCCGCAGCCATATATTAGCAAGAATAGGGCAACAGTGGCACGAAAAACTCCCCAAATGTTATAAGGAGAACTGAGACTAAAAAAAGCGACACAACCTTCCTTGAATTAGATTTTAGATGTAAGAATTAAATTAAGTTACCTATTTAATCATTTTATAAAAGAAGCTTAATATCGAAGTTATAAGAGATAACATATTTGAATAAATATAATGTACACAAAATACATACAATTTAAATAATGTGTAGACTGTAATAAGTAAATGCAATATTATGAGAATAAAATAAAACTATAGAATATAAGATAGTAGTATATATAATAAATAAATTATGCACATATCACTACTGTTATTTATGTTATTTACCCCAATAAACTATAAACAGTTGTACATCATCATCATCATCATTATTATTAGTACACTGTTTAGGGTGGCACCGCGACCCTGAATTGGAACTAGCGGAAAAGAAGATGTATGTTTAGGGTGGACAAAGTTTAAGTTGCTTAAATTCTGGTGGTCAAATAAATTCCTTGCTACATGCAGTACATTATTAATCATAATATATCATAATTCTACAATTGATGCACACTACTTTTGCATAGATATCTCACAATGCATAGGGATTTTTCCTGAACAATTTTTGACACAGTACTCAAGTGCTACTGCTGCACCACAGGGTGGCATAAAAGACAGAGTGCTCCTGTAAAGTAGAATGTGTGAAAATAGGTGAGAAACTGAAACAATGTAACATTGATTAGTAATATGTATAACTGATACTGAGATTTCCTTTTCCCCATAAGCTCATAAGCTTCACACTCTGGCAAGAGTAATTATGTTTCCTTCAATGTATGTAAGCATAATATCACATATTCCACTTACTCTAATCTTAGATATTTTCCTTTTGCTTTTTCTACTTTGTCTCTTGTCACTCTGTCCAGTTTTGCTTCAGTCCATGCCATTTCTTAATCACTATCTTCCAAATTGGTTTAAATGAAAATATTTTTTCATTTGGGATCTCCTTCTCTCTTTCAATTATGACTGTCAAACTCCCTATTTTTCTTTGGTTTCTCTATTTCTTGCCATTTTGACTTTTAAACTTGTCTTTTAAGCTTCACAGCAAACAATTCTAGGAACTATCGCCAGATCTACTACCTTTTTTTTTTGCATTTGAACCACCAGTTGGAAACTATTCATTTCTGAGGTGACAATAGCCATGATAATTTCACTTAGATGAATCAAAATTGTTTGGTACCTCCTCTGTCGCATTTTGGATAAGTAAACCCTGGACTTCACTGTCAATCCATTTGTCTGTGTGATTTTCAATTTTAAGCATGAAGGTCTGTTGTTTATACGGTGACCAGTGTACAAGTATATCTAAAAATGTTGGTTAAGCTCAACACAGGGTGGACCAGTTATAATATACTTGGGTCACTACGTTTGTACAAATCGCTTTACTCTTACATCTAAACCATTCACTGCAGACGTACATCACTCAGGATTCCTATGCACTATGAAAAGACTCTACCTTAAAATATGACCTAAAAGGTTACCTTATATGGTGTTCATATATTGTTCTAACAACTTCAAATGTTCTTGTTTCCTGCTTTACAAACACATGAGGAATGGGGCACAGTTCTAAGAACAAAAAGTTCCTTTGGAACAAAATCACCCATAGAGGTCCAACAACTTACCATTTTTATCATTGCTTCAAATAAACCACAGCAACCTGTACTGCTGACTTATGCCAAATGTGCAAAAACAAATGCATTTCTGGTGAGTGTATTTTGGATAGTTAGACATGCACAAACCCAAACTGTCTCATGCTAGTGGCACAGACATAGTCAACATAGTAGTGTTATTAACTTTCATCTCATTAAATCTGTTAATCTTATAATAATCTCAAATGCATTATGATGTTCTCTGTGTGTGTGTGTGTGTGTGTATGTGTGCGTGTGCGTGTGTGTGTGTGTGTGTCTGTGTCTGTGTCTGTGTGTGTTTGTCTGTGTGTGTGTGTGTGTGTGTTTGTCTGTCCAGCTACGCAATGCAATGGTCAATCGAAAAACTGGAACTTTTTCTATGGAAGTAAAGAAGGCTGTTGACAAAGGGGTAAGATAAACAAACACTGGCTGTTAGAATAAATTATAAGCTATTTATTATATATAAAGTGTGTGTGTGTGTGAGTGAGTGTTTGTGTGTGTGTGTATGTGTGTGTGTGTGTGTGTGAGAGAGAGAGAGAGAGAGAGTTTATTGTCATAAACACATGGGTCTGTTATGATGCAAAATTAAACATTTGCAGGATGTTACACAAGATGGCACTCAAAAATGTTGTGTGTAAAGGTAGGGGCATCAAGTTGGTTTGTTACTGAGGTTAAAGTTATTGATTAGATGTAAGTGTATGTGTACAGTCAATTAGCTATAGTAATAGTATGTAAATTGAAAGTCCCCATAATGATAGAATGACATATTTTGTGTGTTTTCAGAGACGCGTTCTTGTTCTGCACAATGATTACTACTACACAAACATAAAGGGAACCCCTTTCAGGTATTGTGGTACTCTAATTATAATAACAAGCTTTATATATGTACTTTTTCAAATAACGCTTCACAAAGTGCTTTTCAAAAATAAAAATAAAAAAAATACTTAAAAGAAGTAGAAACACTTGAAACAAAAACATTTAAAAGTGCAGACGCAATAAAAGATGACTTAAAATATAAAATGTATCAGTTTAAATTGTTAGCAATATGCTAACTTGCTACTAACTGGTCTAGGTACAAATTAATTTGTTAATTGTAGTGATTAACAATAAGTAAAATAAGAAAATCAGTGAGGGCCTTCAGGTTGTATCTGTGTCATAATGCAGTTGCGATTTCCTTTATCTAAATGGGTGGACAAGCGTCCTTGCCACTGTAACAGCTACAGGTGTCCCATCGAGGGTATGCTTACATCAGCACACTGTGTTATCTGATAATAGGCACCAGATGTTCATGTATGTTTTAGTCAATTAGAACATGCAGCTTAACCATCCACTCATTTATTTTCTTATCTGCTTGTCCATAGTCAGGGCTGCGGAAAATCAATGAAAAAAAATGGACAGGGTGCCAATCCATTTTAGGGCACATACACTCACACAATAAGGGAACTTTGGAAACACCAATTAACCTAACACATGTATTTGGACTGTGTGGAAACCGGAGTACCCGGAGTAAACCCATGCAGACACGAGAAAGGACATGCAAATTCCACACAGGCGGAGCCCAGGGTCGGTATTGATCCATGGATCTCTGAGCTGTAAGGCAGCAACACTTACCACTGCAACATCGTGCCACCTAATGCTAGCACAAATAACCTACCTTTCTAATTAGAACCATGGTAAAATTCGGTTATGAATACATGAAACATGATAAGGAGATCCATTATGTTACATTATACAGTATTTACACTCTTTAGCAGACATCATTATCCACATAAATGCTCACCTTTAAAAATAGAATCAGAAAGAAGTCAGGACATGTTCATTAAAATAATTTCATCTCATGAATATGAATTGTGAATATGGATTATATGTTGAATCGTGAGTGTGAAATCTAAAGTAATGCATCCTTCATTTGCAGCTTAGGTGTGGCCTTGTCTAGTGGACATGGTAAATATTTCTTCAGGGGGAGTGTCACCTTAGAGGAAGGTAAGTTCACAAAACGTTATTTATAACTTAACTGAAATAAAATGTTTTCCTTGTGCCTGTGATTCCTAATGCTTAAGTACATTATCAGGTACCTGTGTTTTCCTTCTGTGTGTTTTTAGCAGGATCATGCACATTAATATTCATTTGCCTGGGCTGTGTGCATATTCTTTAAACACTGCTACCATTTAGGATCATGAGAGCATGACTCGGCATTTCCTGGGATGATTCGTCTCGTCAGCTTTAATAGAAATAGGCATTATTCATCTGGCCGAAAAGCTAATGAATTATGAATGAACTGAGACAAACTGGCCATAGGGTGCGTCTGGGATTGACCCTCTGTTGAAGTTGGTTATTAATGAAGGAAGGATAAAGTGAGGAAGACAGAGTTTGAGTTTGCGTTGTACTAACTTGTTCCATTCACAGAACTGGAATTATAATCATATGTACTTTGCGATAATTTTATGTGTGTGGTTAGCTTTATGAGAGATTTTAGTCAGTCATTCATTTTAAATGCACCATTTTAGATGCTGTTGCCAAGTAGCTGTAGGTTTTATGTTATTAAACAAGACAGAGCATTAATGTTTGCTAAAGAAAACCAAAGCTTTCTGTTAATTAAGCTTTCTGTTCTAATTTTATTTATAACCCATATTAAAACTAGTGAATTCACAGATGCTGTTTTATCCCTGTCATAAAAAAGGAATTTGAAAAGCTCACTGTGTCTGAAACTTTTAAAAAGAAGTAAGCTAAGAAAGGATGTAATTCCAGTTTTAAAGATGGCTGTCACTGCAGTTTCCAGCTATGTTACCTTATTAATTGCAGCAATAAACTAATTGATTCTAACTAACTAAACTCCTCGGTCAAAAGTCTGTGGACAACCAAAAGTATGGGAATAACATTAATAACATTAATTTATCTCAAAGGTGTATTATACAGTATTAAGGTCAGGTATCTCTGCAGGTCAGTCAACTTCTCCATCAAAGTTGGCATGTCTTTATAGACTTTGTTTTACATGGGCAGGATAGAAGTTTGTTAAATGAATAGTTTTAGAGATATTACTAATCAGAAGGATTGTCCATATATTTTTTTTCCATGTAGTTTCATCTGAGAATAGAAATCAACAGTGTGTTGTATTTCAGGACTACATGATTTGGAGCATCCGGATGTAGCCCTGGCAGATGAATGGTAAAGCTTAAAATATTCTAGGCTTGTGTTTAAAAGGTGTTTGATTGTTTGTATTAAGTGTTTGTTGATTAAATCTGTATTTTATTTTTTTTAGTTTTATAGTTTGAAATGTGGTCAAGGGTCTTATAGTATAATAATGATGCACAATATTTACACAAAAACAATATTTTTAATTATTTTATAAATTGGACTACAGTATAACATTCTATCTTTAATCAGATTATACACTTTTTAGCAAATACATTTGCATTAACTGCATTAACTTGGCAAGTTGGTCAATGCTGTTTCTTCTGCAGGTACAGGCTAAATTGCTGCTTAATGCTGCAGCAAATAATATCCTTACCAAGCTTGACAAAACAGTTGACAAGTTGTCATGTTGTTTTGGTCATAAACCTATTACAACAACTATAAGGACTTATTACTGTTTTTAGACATAGATTTTTAATTGAATAAAATGATATTTGACGTTTCTTAGAGAAAAATTTACATAGCAATGGCAATAAGAACTATAGCCAAAGCTAGGTCTTATACATTTATTTAGCACTGGAACTTATATACAAATTCATTATAATTTGAATTCTCGTTATTTACTTTTAATATTTGTGTGAAATTTGATGATGTTTTAGGTTGTATTTATACGGAAATATAGAGAATTCTAAAGGTTTTACCAACTTTCAAGCAAAATTGTAACTAATGACAAGTAACTACCTTTCATTGAACCTACTTTCTTTATTATTCAGCATGTTTCCCGTTTCCAACACTTCACCCATTCTTACATCATAATATCTCAAAAACTTATAGTCAGTGATATGTTGCCCACCATCAATGGGGTGTGTGTTTTTTCAGGACTTATTGCAACACAGATGAGCACCCTGAACACCGTTACCTTTCTCAGATTGAAGCAATTAAACTTTTCCTTGATGGAGGAGAACCGTACCTCAAGTGTAAGTCAGGCATTTACATATATACTGTTGTACTTAACACATTTTTGTAGAACTTGTACATGGACTAAAGTTTACTCTGTGTATAAAGTTTGTTTTTTGTTTTCTTTTTGCATGGTGATAGGCGATAAGGAGTTGGTCCAGGAGGTCCTGTTTGATGCCGTGGTGACTGCACCAATAGAAGCTTACTGGACAAGCCTGGCTCTTAATAAATCAGAGTAGGAACACATTTCTGTGGTATCCCACCTAGTTCTGCCAAACACGTCAATCTTGGATTAAGATTAATGTCTACCACAATATTCTCCATGCCCAACCAAAGTAGATATAGAAGTTACAGAAGACTGTATTTTCATTAATAGGGGATGTGGTAGCTCAGTGGTTAAGATACTAATCTTGTGAAGGGTGGGGTTTTAAATCCTTACACTGCACATAAGCCTCTAAACTGTTTCCATTTAACATTTTTACAAGCGTGTTTATGAAAAAAAAGCACACAGAAATGTGTTTTCATTAAAATGATTTTGGTAAAATGACAAAGAAGATAATCTACAGTGTCCATGGTATCTAAACAGCTGATGTTGGCCTGGTTTATGGCATCATACATCAGATATTCTATAAATCAATTTCCATTACATTTGCTTCTTAGGATTGTCTTTTGTTTGTACATTTTCAAATTTGTTTTAGAGGCAGATGGTAAACCTTCGATTGTAGGACTACTAAGCAAAGCCTTTGCACCTGGTATTAAATTATTATTATTGTTATTATTATTATTGGCTGTACATTCATATATTACTGAATGTCATTCCTCTTCTTAATATGCTTTGGAATGAAACACAGGCATATATATATGAAAGTATATGAAGAAATCTAAAAATTCTTCAAAATCACTATGCTACAACATCCAGTGCACTGCCCTTTTCTTTTGTGTCATTTCTTATCATAGGAATTCTGATAAAGGAGTGGAAATAGCTTACCTTGGCACACGGACCGGCTTGTCGCGTATCAACTTATTTGTGATGCCATCCCAACTAAGCAATCAGTAAGCATAAGAAACAATTTTCCTTTTTGAAATTTCACAATTTTAAACTCCCTTTTAAAATAATTTAGATCTTAATGCATTAACGTATCTAAAGCCTATCCCTGTCAGTGTTGAGTTTAGCTTGTTTTCTTTACACTCATGTCTCCTACAAGAAAAGCTCTTGATTTCTGTACAAGCCAAACACTGTTTTCATTGCTTATTTTTACCTGCTTAATGAATTGTACAAGCAACATCCCACATTATGCTTAATTATTTGAATTATCAGGTTAGTGGCAATTAAAGGACATCGAATTAAGGCTGTTATTAAACTTAAAATAAGTACAAACGTAATTCTTAAAAATACAAATGTATCAAAATTGTGCTCTACTTGATCTGCTTTCTCATCACCAGATCGTATCGTCACTCAGTGTTTTTAATTTATTTTTTATTTTATTTTTGTTATGTTAACTCTGACAGAGGTAATTCCCTACTGTAAGGGATTCGTCACAAATCATATGGTAAATTAGGATATTTAATTGTACACTGTATAGAAAAACGTTTGTGGACATTAAACATTACATTCAAACATCGGTATTAGTATGGAGTTTGACACTGGGAAAATACAATATATGGATGATAAAGAAATTCCGAAAGAATATTTGAATTTAACATGCAAAAATAAAAATAAAAAAGTATCTAGTTTCATTATTGTGCATTTCTGATCTATATAAACATCAGGCAACAGGCTTTGGAAACAATTTATCTTAATAAAAGTAGTTTCTTCTTCTGGTGTTTTCCATGCAGTGCTTTGTGTATCACCTATGTGTGCTGTGTGTTCTAAGAGATTTCTTGACAGCAGAGGATAAAGAAGGTGTGTTCAATGCTGATCACTTTCCCCTGTGGTACAAGAGAGCAGCAGAGCAGGTGCCGGGCACCTTTGTCTACTCACTTCCATTTAATACAGGTACCCAAAAATCAAACCATATGCCTTTTAAATAGTTAATAACCATACCCCATTGTATTATATAACTAATGTTTATATAGTTTTATAAATATATATTAAACATATTTCACTTTTATTATACTAGTGTTGTTTAATTATCATAACTAATTTAATGACCTCAGCATATTATTATCTTTCTGTACTTTCTCATTGACTCTCCTGCCTGTTTTCTGTATGTATCTGATTATTTACACATCAATCACATAAAACATGAATATCAGATCAGCAGTGATGAATACTACAGATAGTGTTCAGAGGAGGGACAACTTACAACTCAGTAATAGGTTAATCAGTCGTATAATTCAGTCAGTGTGGACTTAATGAACAGAAGAGCTACAGTTACAGCTAAAAGTTGCATTTTGGTTACATGTGAAATTTGTCACAACACACGCACTACAGAAGCTGCCTAGTCGCAGATCTGTCAGAGTGCTTAATATTCTACCCCTTTCCAGCACAGAATACAACTACAGTAGGCATGCAAGTGTTAGATCCGCACCTTGGAGCTATGGAAGAAGGTCAACTGGTACAATGACACATTTTCTTTTACATCACGTGGCCATGTTAAGTATGTGTGTGTGTTTGAGAAAGTGATGCCACCAGGATGCCACTCAGGAAGGGTGTGTGATGCTCTGGGTAATGTTCTGCTGAAAAACCCTGGGTCCAGGCAGTCATGTGAATGTTAATTAACATGTGAAACTTACAGTAAATAAACATGTAAAGCTAAAGCTAAATCTAAAAACATGATTTTAATGTTTCAGGTCATATCTGTCATGTGAAATTATATACTATGCAAAAATTAAGAAACGTAATAGGATGTTTTGTTGGCACAGATACTAATAGAATGTGTGTAAAAAATAGCAGCTCCTAAATGAAGGATTGATGAAGTGTTTATCAAATTTTATTAAAAGAAGCACATTTCTCTCTGCTCTCTGATTGTGTATGTTGTTTTTAGGAACAAGCAAATTAAACAGTTTATTTGGAGGGGGTTGGTTGTGCATTTTGCAATATGTTTTTTAAAGGTTATTAATTAAGGTAAGTGATAAACATGCTTACTAAAAAGAGCCAGAATTTGCTTTTACTGCTGCCTGATGCTGTCACAGCCACAAGTACAAACATGGACACAAGCACACATGCACCTATATTTTAAAATAGATCGGTTTAAATTATGTTCTTTCTTTGTAAAACCTTGTTTGAAATATCATGAATTGATGTCACGGATACAGACAGAAGCTAAAATACAAGCACTAGCTTGCTCTCTGTTCTTTTTGGAGCGTGTTCAAAATGTATGCCTTTAGAAACATGGTTGCCACAAAATAAATAAATAAAGAATCAGATGTTGGAAGATGAAGATAACAGGCTTTATAAACAGATCTAACCACACCAACACAGAAATGAACAACAGACTGGCCAAATGCAAGTTTTATTCTTGAAATCATTTGCTTTGCGCGACAGACGCCATCTAGCGACAATTATGTGTCAATAACAGCATTTCTTATGTAAACACTACGAGGTGTTTTTGACCGCTCAAGCCGCGCTTTAGGTAGGTAAACCCAGTGCGGTGCTTCTAGTAGGAAGTCCCAGCGGTCAAATTACCACAACTCTGCGCTTGTAGGTATATGTACGCCAAGTCGGCCTTGATTTTACAAAAAAAATCTGGTTGCTTTCTGTTTCTTTCCTCCTTGGGTTAGTTGTTACCATATGATGGGTGGGGCTAGCTTGTAAATAGTTAAATTGTAATATGCACTCACCGACCAATTTATTAGATACACGTACCTGTGTGTATATTCATCAACCGTTTTATCAGTTTGACTTAAGATGCACTTTGTACAAATACAGACTGCAGTCCATCTCTACATACTTTGTTAGTTTGTTAGGACAGGCAAAATATGTAGAGAAACAAATGGTCTACAGTCTGTAATTAAAAATACAAAAAGCATCTTAATGGAACGTGAAACTGAAAAAAAAATGGACAATGAGTGTAGAAAAAAGGAGGCATACCTAATAAAGTGAATCGTGAGTGTTATGTTGATCAATAAACATTATGCATTAGAGGTGGGACTTTGTAAGATACACTGTGAGACCAATATATATATTTAAAAATATGACTTATATGGAAGCTCACAAAGTAGAGGAACACCTATAATAAATAATAAAGAAAATACTACTTTGTAGTTAAAAAAGAAAAGTTTGGTCTATAACAGCATAGGTTTTTTTATGATAACATGTTTGTTTTCTAACTTTAGTTTGGTGCATCTAATAAATTACAAATCTCAATCTATTTCCCCATATGCAAGAAAAGGAAAGTTTTGTTCTTAAACAAAATCTCATGCTTAATCATCAACTTACCAGCAACCTCGTGCATTTAAAGACTTGGGATATGATACCATATGTTTTTTGGTCTTGTTTTATAGTAGGTGATATTTGTTTGCAGAGGTCTGTAACATATTGCAACCAAATGCCTTTTAATAGGAACCAGCAGTATGTGAATGTGAATGTGAAAATACTCTATAATCTTACATGAGATATGTCTGTTTTAGAAGGGGCTGTGGGGTCATGAAGGCTTTTTCAAATGTAGTTTTTTTTCAGTGATGTTCAGTGTGTTCTATATGGCAGTTCAGATTACAGATTAAGTGGAAACAAAAGTGTGTCAAGTCCAACTGACAGTACAAATAATTTGTGGTCTAAACATAAAAATTATCCTTTAAATTGTTTAAATATGTCTCAAGGTGAATTTCTTATGATGGGCAAAGGCAAGTTGGAAACCTGCCTTTCACTGGCTTTTAACCAAAATATTTTAATACTGTATACCATATACTGTTTAATACTGTACTTTATACAATCATTTCACGTTTCTCTGTTATTTATAACCTTGTTCTATGTAATTGTGTTTGTATAAACCAGGCATTTCAGATCTTGGTAATGGGCTCTGATAGGCCTATTTCAGTGTGTATTGCGTGTGTATGTGCATGTGTGTGCGTGATTGTTTGTCTGTCTGTCTCTTTATTGAAAGTGCATGTTTGGCAAGTATTTGTTTCAGGAAATCTCTCAGGAGTTTTGGTAATATGCAAATATTGCAAAAAACACCAGATGTTCATCATGTGGCTCAAAATATATGTCATAATCATGATAGCATTATATCAGTGCACGGGTGTACTGTGTGATCTGAGTTCAACAAAGTGCTTGACAGACCAATTGTTTTGTGTGTTTATTGGCAGGTTCTGAAAATAAAAGCGTCGTGTTGGCCAGCACCGCCATTCAGCTTCTGGATGAGAGAGAGTCACCCATTGCTGGAGGTTAGTTAGTTGTATAACTGTGCAATAGAATAGAAAGACATATATTTTAAGTTACTTTCTAATGAATTATAAGTTAATTTACAAGTTTGTATTCTATTATTGAGTTAGACTTTAGTTTCGTTTATTACCTTTATTATAGTTTTAATTAAAGAAGCTTGTCAATTGCTTTGAATTAATATGTTTATGATTAAAACTTTATATATACTGCTTGAAAAATTAGGGAATATTTCAAAACTATTATTATTATTACAATAACTACTACTACTAATAATAAAAACAACAACAACAATAATAATAATAATAATAATAATAATAATAATAGAAAAATAAAATATCCCCCATTTTTTGGGAACAGCGTATTTACATTTTTTTTTATTTGCCAAATCATTTTAATTCTGGGAGACCATAACACAACTTATTTTGCTGTCATCACTGGGGAATAAACCCACAGCACACACTGTGCTACCGTGTTCCACAACTAAACTATATAGTCTCATGTAAATAAAAACAAAAACAGAAACTAATTCACTACTGTTTTTTAAAATTATTTAAAGTAGAATTTGTTACGTTTTCATTTGGTCTTATATTTAATGGGGGTCAAATGAAAGCGGGACTGGAATATGATTTTGACTGCACGCGAGCCGGTGCCCAGCCAGAAGCACATGGTGCAAGGCAGGAACAGTACTAGACAGGGCGCAAATCACATACACTCACACACCCATACACTCATACACACATTCACACACTAAGGGCACTTTGGAAACATCAAGTAACCTAACACACATGTTTTTGGAATGTGGGAGGAAACCAGAGTACCCGGGGAAAACCTACACTAGCACAGGGAGTACATGCAAACTCCACACAGGGAGCATTTAGGGTCGGTATCGAACTGGGGATCTCAAAGCTGTGAAGACAAAAAAGGCAATTAAAAATAAAACAGCTCAAACTGTTTTTTTCTTGCTGTTTTCTGCTTAAGCTTGCACACTTGGTTGCCGTTTTACATCTACACAATAATTTTTAGTTTTTGTACTCACACTACTGTACAGTAATTGGCAGGCCTTTTCCTATTTCTTTTCAGAAATCTCTTTAAGTTTACATACTTCTCTCTTGTTAGAACACCCCCTATACTAACTTGGTTTATGTATTTAGTATTCTTATTACAATATACATTTTGTTTTCAGTTTTCTTTCACTGAAGTTTTGACTGGTTTGTCTTTCTTTTAAGTTTTTAACAAGGATGCACACAGATGGACAATACCCTGATATGCCATTTACAAAAGGACAAGGAAAACTTGCGCCCCTGCCTGTGCAATTTTGCACATCCAGGATACAGTACAATGGTCTGTGCTTGAAATTACAGTTGGATTCAAATCTAGGTAAACTGACCTGCTGTTACCCCTACTGTGCTCTTCTTTATAAGAAATTAAGGTTATCACATTATTAGTAAACATAACAAACACATTAACAGCTATATAATAAAGATGGCTCTTTTTTTAACTTTTAAGTTAGTTGCATTCACCTCTTGAACTGACATTCCCATGCTACTTTTGATATTTCAGCATTCTGTTAACAAGTCAACCACACTTTATGATAGAAGTTCCATCCAGCTCTCAAACCCAGGCCCTCAGAAGCTGCCATCCTAAAACAGCTGGCCTTTACCATTAAGCCATATACACACAGTCAAGCCCCCCTATCTCAGAGTACCTCATTACGTGCCTTGTTCCTATTATGGATAATAATTGTGAAGATATGAAGATAGTGATTTCTCATTGTGAATTCTCTGCTTAGTTCTTGAATATACTCCCACTAGTTTTGCACCATGGATTTTCTGATTGGCTATCCTGGCCTGTTGTTTGTGCATCATCTTTGCCCTGTGGTCACCCTCCTTTACTACAATGTGTATTCTATTATTTAATATTACAATAAATACCTATACCTTGTGTATTTTCATTTTATTTTGCTACTTGGTGGTATAAAGGTTCAATTTCATTATATCCTCGACATTAAGGTGTAAGTTACGGGTCATGAAATTATACAATTTTAGATGTCATGTGGAGTGTTTTACTTTACCTTTATCTGCCATTACAAACCAGTATTTCCATCGCAACCATATTTTAATTTTGTTAAACCAAAGAGCAGAATAAGAATAACATCATAATTTGGTCATATTTTACTGAAAGAATTGTACACACTGGAAAAGAGTGGGCACATTATTGCATTTTAAGATGATGTATGTGAAAAGGATAGTACTCTTTCTAGGGCAATGTATAAAATAATTAAAAAAATGATTTTACAGTGTATTTAATGCCACAGTTGTTTTTAGGTTAAATTCAACTTATTTGGTGGTTGTTAATCATCTTAAAATATAATGCTTTGTAAAAATATAATTTTAAAATAAAACCAAAATTATATGCCATAATAGTAAATATTTTTTATATTTGTTTAACAAAAACATTCTTAACTGTGTCTATTTAATAGTTGACACTTGATATAGTGCACTTAAAACATAAGCATTGTTATGAGTAAATTGTTATGACATCCATCATTAATGAATGTTACTACTATAGCTGTTACTACTGTAACTCTAACTACTATAACTAAAATAGTTTTAAGTAATGTTGTATGCTTATGGTGTAAAGTGTTTTTCATATGACATAAGGTTTAAATGAAGTGATACAAAATTACAATTAGTCCTTTCTATTCTCTGCATTGTGTATTTATACAAGTAACATCATGTGTTCAGGCAATATATTAAAATACCACCGTGTGAATGTTCATAATATGGGTATTATGACTATGACTATTAACCCATATATTAACTACTTAACCAATATATTACATTGCCAGATACAGTCACTCTATTAGTACAGCAGTTATAATGACACACATTTTTTATTAAAATGTTATTTTTTTATTAAACACAAACGTTTTCAATATGAGCAGACTGAATGCTAAGCAATGTTTGGCTGATGTTGTGCACCTTATAAGCGCCAAAACAATGATAAGCAGGTGTTACCAATCAGGTGAATTCCATGCTCTCAATCTGCGCTCCATAGTGTAAGAATCACTACAGTATAGTTTGAGAACTAGATTCTATTTTGTGGCCATAGGCTGACTCACTGTGGTGGCAAATAAATAGGAAATATGTTGTGTTGTCAAATAAGACAGTTTTTCTTTTCATAAATGTGTGGGTGTGAGGGTGTGTGGGTGTGGGTGGGTGTGTGAGAGAGAGACAGTAAGAGAAATCAAAGGGGGAGGAGTGGCTGACTAAATCAATGCGCGTGTGCTGTGTGCATCTGTACAGTGAAATAAGATTCCAATAATCTTTTATCCTTTTTTGGAACCAAAAATGTCACAGTCCAATTGTATTACAACACTTAGAAGTTGGGAAAAGGATGATGAATGATATGCATAGATTAAAATCATCTGCATCCATAATTACACTTATTATACATCAATATATAAACTTTAGCATTTCTCTATGATCAAGAAAACAATTAAAGGCACACACACACACACACACATACGCATACAAATCAGTCTAGACTGGCTCTATGATTAAGGGTAAACTTTTGCATAGATTAACTTTTTTGTATAATATACATTTTTACTGAAATTTAACTGTCAGTATAAACTTGACAGATGCCACATTTACTTAAAATGGACAGTGCTTTTCATGGCATTCATCTTATGACTGAAACATTAATGCCAATCATGTAGCACTGAAGGTTACTATGAAATGCATTCTGCAATTATTAAATGTTAACAGTGGACTAGGCACAAAGGTAGATGGAAACTGAACGATATGGCTTTATCTTTTAGACACAAGCACACACACACACACTTATCATTTGGAATTTGCACTAGCTACACAAAGCATGGGTTTACAAATCCCTCCGCTGGGTTTTTACCTCTTGAGCATTTTCTAGCACTAACTCAACCCGACAATCTGATGATGTCAACCTCCCAGGGCAACTGATTTGAGTGTATGTGGTTGTGTGTCTCTGTGTGTGTGTTCATATGCATGTATTTGTGTGGCAGCAAATATCTGCATGTCTCAGCCATGGTTAATTTGATCTCTTATGATGTTATTGATGTCAGTGATGTGATTTTTAATGTGTGTTTTCTGTTGCAATAGGTAAATAAATTTAAACATCATAACAGAACAACCCAGATCTATCATCTGTATGGAGATGCTTTAATAATCAGACACATGTTCTTACCAAGGATAGAATACTTTTAGATTCAGGTTAGGAACTGTCTCATAATGCTCAAGTGAAGCAGCTTCCATTTGTGTCAATTCTGAGATAGTGCCCCTTATGGGTGCTCCATTATGGGGTTACAATATTTATTTGCATATGTAAATTCATAGTGAAACACATATGTGAAAATTCTATATTTCATAAAAGACTCTCTCTTAAATATTTTATAAACATCTGAGATTTTGAAAAACGTGTGCTCCTTTTGCATTTTGCATATAATATGCAGAACACATATGTACACTAACACCTTCACAGAAACTGAAAAGCAGTATACTAGACAAGAGCAAATGAACTAACGTTACATTTATGAAGTATCTTTTTTGAGTCATCAAATATATAAATAGAGCCATCTGATATGTATAGGTGTGTAATCTTTGGCCTAATAATATTTCTGGATGCCATACTGCATCAAAGAACATGTTTAGTATGTATATTTATCCAGCTTCAATAAAGGTAATTGATGGAATGACTCTTAACAGAACAACGAACAGCTTGTCTATAACAGCAAGAGGTGTGGCAAATACTTGAACAAATTTTCAAAATTATTCAGTCCATGTTGATTAATTTTCATTTTCATAAAAATTAAGTCTTTATTCAGATTAAAGAATGTGTGCAGTATGCCTGATGCTTTGTTATAAAATGTCCCTGGATAAGGTATAGGTATTTTATTGCATTTGTCTCCCATAAAGCGCCTTCTCACACAATGGCGTTCTCCAGTGGCTCCTTCTCTCCTTCCCTTTCTGCATTCTCTCTTTCTATTATCCTTCCAGTGTCATCTCCTTGTTTCTTTAATTCTCGTTGGTATTTGGCCATGATGGCAGCGTAAGCGCATCCATACACAGCAGCAGCCAGCATCATTAAGCACACAACTCCACAAACGATGCCTGTGATGATCACTGTCGCTATGGCGTGACGTAGGTTGATGGGCCGTGGTCTTGTCTTGGCTTCACACTCTGGCTCAGGCTCAAATGGAGTTTCTAGGCTTGGATAAGGAGCCCCATGAAGTAGCCTCTGCCTCTCCATGTGCTGGATGTTGGCAAACAGGTAGCTGTAGCTGGTGCTCA
The DNA here is from genome assembly GCA_034780255.1 of Parotocinclus maculicauda. Lineage (NCBI taxonomy): Eukaryota > Metazoa > Chordata > Actinopteri > Siluriformes > Loricariidae > Parotocinclus > Parotocinclus maculicauda. Next base: position 22,452 of record JAUZSU010147694.1, read on the forward strand.
TGCAGGAGTGGAAGAGTTCATAGGGGACGTTGCGAAGGTCACGGTCACGCATGGTTGAAGGCTGAGAGCATAGGATGCCATCCAACTCTCCACCTGACGGGAAAGATTGTGGCAGTAGGGGATTATCTAGCTATCTATTTAAACAAAAAAAGATTAATTTACATTACCAAGAATAAATTTAATCTGGCCTCTCTTACTGGTGCTTGACAAATATGATTACACATTCTTGAAATTAGCATAAGCTCAGGAATTGTTGAACATTTTTACCCAAAGGTAATAATAGTCATATTAATGATTAATAATAATCAGAGTGAAAACGCTTTCAGTAGGGTTTCTTATGTAAATATTTTGCTTCTAACGAGATATCACTGCGAATATGAAATGCAGTGTACAAAGGCTTAGAGGTGATCAACTAAAACATGATATTAAAACAACATAAATCAATATTCTAAAATAAAATACCATAACCAGTATAGGAGAAAAAGTCAGAATGCCTGATTTTAGGAAACTAATTAGACTAAAAGAAAAATAAAATTCTTGGGAAATAGCCTTTTGCTTACAAGACTTAGTAGCAATAATAACATGTTTTATAAGCATTGCCTAATTAGACAACTAGATGATTAATTTTATCCCAGCATGATTTCTCAATATTTCCAAGTGCATCTTTGGACGATACTAAATGCTTGCATTTCTCTGCTTTCAATGCCCCCATAACCCATGAAGTGTTGACTGGGAAGAAATAATAATAATAATTATTATAATAATTATAATAATAATAATAATAGTAGTAGTAGTAGTAGTAGTAGTAGTAGTTGTTGTTGTTATTAATAATAACAATAATAATAATAACAATAATAATAACAATTATAACAATTATTATAACTACATATACAATAATAATAATAATAATAATAATAATAATAATAATAATAATAATAATATTAAAGAGCAGTATAGAGAAATAATAATAATAATAATAAGAAGAAGAAGAAGAAGAAGAAAAAGAAGCAGCAGTAGAAGAAGAAGAAGAAAAAGAAGAACAAAATAATAATAATAATAATAATAATAATAATAATACTTTTTGTTTCACAATTTGTCTACATGCATTTGGTTGGTTGTGTTTATAATCACATATATGCCCATGTCTATATTCATTCAGTTATGATCATTGTTTAACCTAGGTTATTAGCCCTGTCAGACTGACTCTGGCACTGGTACATTACTGCATTAAAATACAATTTAGGTTTATTTTGAGGTGAAGTACTCTTGTGTTACCTTATATGCTGAGTAGCAACAGCTATTGTAAAAGCAATGGTAGCTGGCAGCCTTGTCATTTCTTTAAATAGACTTCAGCTAGTTCAGAATGCTCCAGCTATTCTAACCAGGATCACATTACATTCCTCTTTTTTTAAAACTAACTACCTATTAAGCGCCACTGCACAACACAGTATTATGCACCTGTAAATCCTAATAATGAGATTACAACATGATTGCATGTTTGTACACTTAACTGTTCACTTTATTAGGTACCTCTCATTGTTCCGACAATTATTGTCAATTTGATCAATTCCACATACCAGACAGAAGCACTTTGTAGTTCATCTGTTACGAGATGTGGTGGTTTTTTAATAGGACCCAGGTATGCGGGATAAGCGTATCCCACGACGTATAATAAGAATGGGAAAATAATAAAGAACAACTGAAAAGGGATGAAGAGCGAAGCGTAAGGCTCCTAACACAAAAAAAACCAAAAGGATAAGGGGGCGCGCCGAGGTTGCATCCCGAGTGGGAGCAACGCGTGAACTTGTCAGAGAGGGCGCCAAAGCGCCAATCGGGGCAGGTGTGCAGAAAGCACGGTTTTGGGACGTCTCTCAAATGGCAAGGCACGAAGGTAGTCCAAATGCCAGGGAGCGAGCGTGAGCTTGAATGTGCATGCAATTAAATGAAAGCCATGCCGGGACACGTCTTATAGAGTGCATGTTGCCAGGTGGCTACTCTAGCCGGGGCATATCTCGAGTCAGCAGCCGACTAGAGTGATACTCAAGAGAGCGCAAAAGCGCTGGGACGCCATGCCGGGACGCATATGCTTCTAACGCGCTAACGCTGTATTAACACTGATGTAGTGTTGATGGTGTCTTGGTGTGCTTTGCTGACACAATTGAAACACAGCAGTCCTGCTGGAGGTTTTTAAACATTGTGGTTACTCACTATTTAACACATATACAGTGCTGAAAATGATCCACTACCCAAATAGTACGTGATCTGTGGTGGTTCTTTTGGGGTCCTGACCATTGGAGAACAGAGTAATGGGTCAAACAAAGTATGTAGAGAAACAGATGGACTACAGTCCGCAATTGTAAAACTTCATAGTATGTATATTTTAAGTGGAACTGATATAATAGATAGCAAAAATAAGGAGGTGTACCTAATAAAGTTTTCAGTGAGTGTATTAACAGCATTTAGCAGAATACAAGGATTTTTATTCCTGTATTTTATCTAGGTGATGCTTGTTTAATCTAGCTTGTTGTGTAAGGCAGGCTATGTATTTTATTTCTTTCATAAGATAGCACAGATAACCCTCTAAGAATTTGAATGTTTTCTATTTTTTTTTTGTTATACATGTAACCATTAGCCAAAAGTATCCAAAGCCACAAAGCTACAAAATTATTATATGACATGTTGTGGTGCTACCTCTAGCAAAAATGATTCAATCACCACACTTTGTTATACTGCTCACAACACACACCACAATATACTTCTCAAAAAAACTTTTTTGAGTAGTGTAGTATATTTTAAATTACTAAAATTATAGTATTGTAATTAATCTAATTTTTCTAGATTAAATAGTAGATTTGGATGGGCATGGAAGCAAACAGCTTTCGTATGGCGTCCTGTGGCACATTTTCCTACAGATGTTGCAGATGGGTCTGTAGGTCTTGAACAGTCATAGGTTGCTGAAGATGGCATCCCCACTGGTCCCATATGTGCTTGAATGACGATAAATATAGCAACCGAGCAGGTCAGGGAAGTGTCGCAATCATTCATGGGAAACCCTTGCTGTGTGTGGCCGAGCATTATCCTGCTGGAAAATGCCAATTGGAAGCCCTGCCATGAGAAGCAACACATGGCTGCAAGATGCCCTGCTGATATCGCTGAACTATTAGTGTCCTTTGTATCACTACTAAGGGTGACTGATCATCATATGAAATGGCTCCCTAGATCATCACACCAGCAGTTGGGGCAGTATGTCCCTTCACAACAAAAGCAGGATTGAAATGCTCATCACTAGACCTCCATACTCAAACTTAAAGACTGGACAAGTAATATGCACTGTGTCAACAAATGTTCTTCTGCTAAGAGCCTTGAAATGGACCTGGCAGAGACAGGGATGTGTAGTGATCTAGATGTTGAACATAACTGCATGAGTTTTGCAGTAATCTGACTAAACATTTATTTATTGAATTTATATAGAAAAGGTAAACATAAAGCAGTGGTGCCACCTAAACAGAACAAATAAGGTTACAATTGGTAAAGAACAGCATGGATGATTGGATGTAAGCAGTTTTTAGTAATTAATCACAATTCAGGAGATGATGCTGGAACTTTGGTGCTATTCTAGTAAATGTATAAAGAACAATGAACAAAGCATTCAATTTACCAACTTGTTCATGATATGACATTGCATGTCAGCATGGAACAGTGGAGTTGGCAATTAGTACATGAATAGTTAATGCACAGATGTATATTGGAGCTTTGGACACTCTTGAATTTCAGTTGATAGAAAATAGGTTCTTAATAATTAAGGCATTTTTCAATATTACAATGCACAGAGCAACAGTTTAGAGTTGTTCTTCAGGCAAATCAGGTAATGACATGGCTAGCAACAGTCTGTATATTTGTTCAGTTCAAAATTTAGTTTTTGCTATAAAGTAAAAAAGGAAGGGTGAACTCAAGTGGGGTGATTCCATATTTTTTTGCCAGGGGTAGTAGATAGATGAACAATTCAAGGGACTGAATACTGTCTGGATTTCCGCTAGCAAATTCATCTTTTACTGTATTACTGTTTTGACTGTTGCCCCTGAATGAAGTATAAGTTATTAATATTCCCTAACATCATTGCAGTTATGTTTCTTCCACCCATCACTGTTGTGGGGGGGGGGGGGGG
>JAUZSU010147695.1:0-14888 GCA_034780255.1 Parotocinclus maculicauda
TGGGCCCTTGAGCAAGGCCCTTAACCCACAATTGCTTGGATTGTAAGACTGTATAAGTTGTAAGTTGCTCTGGATAAGGGCGTCTGCTAAATGCTGGAATTGTAAGTTCAGAATTGACATGATAGCACCAGGCAGTTGCTGTAGATTTGACGGTTACACGTCCATGTTACGATTCTCCCGTTCCACCATATCCCAAATGGATTAACCAAATATTGGATTGACATCCAGTGACTGCAGATGCCATTTGGGTACAGTGAACTCACTGTCATGTTCAGCAACCAAGTTTGAGATAATTAGACACGTAGATAATGGGTACACTGAGGTCATAAAGGGATGGACATGGTCAGAAACAATACTCAGGTAAGCTGTGGAATTTAAAATTGCCCAAATGGTATTAAGGGGCACAAAGTGTGCCAGGACCAAGACCACCACCCACCTGTCTGAACTGTTGAAAGTTGAACTACATTGTTGAACTACATTCAGGTAGGATGGATCCATGCTTTCATGTTGTTTACATCTAATTCTGACCCTGCCATCCAAACGTTGCAGCAGAAATCGAGACTCGTCAGACCAATGTTTTCCAATCTTCTGTTGTCTAAGTTTGGTGAGCTCATTTGAATTGTAGCTTCAGTTGCTTCTTCTTAGCTGAGAAAATTGGTACCCAACGTGGCCTATCTGCTTCAAAGTTTGACGTGCAAACCCTCTGGTATACAGAACTGCCACTTAATGGATATTTTCTCTGTATTCTCTGCAAACCCCAGAGATGGATATGTGTGAAAATCCCAACAGATCATCACTCTCTGAAATACTCAAACCAGCTCGACTACAGCCATAAAACCTTCAAAGTCATTAAACTGAGGTGAAAGTTGAGGTGGATCTAATAAAGTGGCCAGTGCGTCTATAATGAATTTAAAGCTTTTGTTAAATTAAACTGTCAGATTAGTGTTAGACCACAAAATAACAACGGTTAATTTGGTTACTTATCATTAGCAGGTTAAACAGTTCACGATTACATCATCGATTTGATCTGGGTTACCTCCATCACTGAAGTCGCGGGATATGTTTCTTTTAGGTCTGGAGAGTTTGATTTTATCGATCCAAGCGTAAAGTTCCTGCAGTACTTCTTCAGTTAAATTTGTATTCATCATGGAATTTTGTTTTAGATTGTATACTAGATTATTAAACACGCGTTTTGTGTACTGCACACTTAGAATAAAGCCTGCATGTCTAGTTGTTTGGATGGTTTCTAGGCAACCACAATACGGCATACGACATGGCTCAAAAACAAAGCCCAAAAGCTCGTTCAAATTACAGTATATGGTGCGTTGCAGTAAGCTCTAATTAAACGTCCATCATTAACTATTAATATTTAAATATTAATATGCTATTTAAGTAAATTAACGCTTTTAATATTTTAAAACATTTAAGCTAAATCACTACCATCAAACCTACGCAAGTGTTAGTATGGTTTGTTCTCAGCTTTTTATAATATATCGATTTCAGTTTGCATCTTTTTTTGGTTCACATTTTAAATCCAGTTTCGTTGCCTATAGCTCGTTTCAACGTGGTTATGTTATGGAGAAAGTATAGTTTTCTGACCGTAGCGCTTATAGGAAATGTTAAAGAAATTGAAATCAGATTTTTTTTTACTATAATAATAATAATAATAATAATAATAATAATAATTATAATAATTTAGTACATCACATATAAAAAGTATACCGCCTTACAACACCATAAGTTGTTAGGTTAATTGGCGTCTTTAAATTGTCATTGACTTGTGTATGCAAAACACCCCAGCCGTGTAACTGGAAACAGCTGCACGCCGGTCCCAAGCCCGGATAAATGGGGAGGGGTGGAGAAAGCAATGGCAAACTACTCCACTATCCTGCTGAAATACTTCATGGATCACATCGATGAAGAACAGAAATGTGTGGAGATCGATGATCCATCAAGTGAGCCGAGAGTCGGCTCCGACTGTACGGTTAATCCCATCCCATATTAAGCCTATATAAATAGTTCTAGTAAGGAGAAGAAAACAAGTAACGAGAAAAATATAACCATTTTGAAAAAGAATTAAAAAAAATAAAACACTGGAATAATGGGTTGAAAAGTGCTCAGCCAGCTGATTTAATACCTCTTGGAGGTCTTTGCATTAGTTACAGGCATTAGTCTGTGTAATGTTTCTATTTACCAAGTCAAATTTTGAGGTGAATGGCAATAGACTGCTTTCTTCAGAGATTACTTTCTACGAGCTATTGTCCAAACCAGAAACATAATCTATGAGATAGAACATAGCAGTGACATAACAGATGTACAAGGCATTCTGAGTGGATTTTGCCTTTACCTACAGTATACATTTCCCTCCAACAGTGAATAACATAAATAAGAATTTTATTCAGTGGTTGATTATAAGGTGAAGCACTGGATGAAACAGCAAATAAGAATTTGCTGTATAATTAACACACAAGACTAGACTAAGTTTAAAAAGAGATGTGGTGGGAAACGGGTGAATAGACAGGGACTCTTACAATGTAACTTCATCAAAATTCATTTGTTAAAGTAAGGCATCAGAAATGTCTTCAGACCAGCTGAAGATAGTTAGACAACAAAACACTGTAGATATAATACATAAAACAGCAAACAAAACAAATTAGATCAAATGTTAATGCAGTACTGTTTTCATTACAAAATCGCAAATGAATCAGAAATACAGTGTAACAACTTTAAAATCTTCTACATGTTCCTTCCTGCATGGTATATAAAGAAGACTTTCAAAACACATTCATTGCATACGAATGAGTTGTACCAAAACACCAGTTCATGAAACGCAAAATGGGTGTAAATCTCTGTGTGCATTCACAATCATATTTCACTCGATGTGGGAATTAATTCCCACTTCCATCTTCAAAGCCATTATGATTCTCACTGACCAAAGATCTGAATCATCTTTAAACTTGATCTGAATCTGCTGCAGCGGCATTAAGATCACTCATAAAGCTTCTCCTGAAGTAGAGCATCTGGTGATTCAGAGTAAATCACATCATCTGTACTTTGCAGGGGGTTTGAGAGGAACCTTTGCTACTGCTGATACCTAGTGTGGAGAAATTGTGGATAAATCAATCAAGACCTTGCTCATACATTTAATCATACAGAAATACAGTCAGTTCTGAGTGATTCATGTGCTTAGCTCTGAGTATCTTTTGTGCTTAAAACTACCTGAGGTGAATTCCATTTGGGATTAATCCCTGATGGTTTCAAAGGAGGCACTGGAGGTGGCTTTGGCTTATTTACCTACAAGAGTGAACAAAGCAGATACAATAATCAGCTGTTCATAAAAAAGAACTAAGGCAACTTCAGTACAGGTACAGTAAAGAAAGTCAGAGAATGAAATGTTTTAGGGATGCACAATGGTACTATATATAGAAACTAGAAATATGTGCCCAATGACAAATATATTATCCAAAACTCACTGGTCTGTTCATCAGTGGTGGTAAAGGTCTTGATGGAGGTAATGGCGTGGATCTTAAAAATGGTTTTGTCTGAAATAAAAGTACATTTTACAACTCCACATTCCATAAACTCAAAAAACCCACATTATACTCAAAAATGCTGTATAACAATTAGAAATAAAAATAATACAAATATAACACTTAGAATCTACATAGCCAATGGACTACAAGTTTTAAAATGTAGTTAGAACTACATTCTATGTGTAATCTAGAACATTTTTATTCTTACCTCAGTGAAGTTAATGTTGTTGGATACGACAGGGGGTATACTGGATAACGTTCCAATCTAAAATAATGCACATAAACAATAAACATTAGCATACAAATTTTCTGCAAAGAAAATTAATGTGCCAACAAAAATAATAATAATAACAATAATAAATATATACAGTGGAACCCTTTTATCCAAACACCTGATTTCCAGCAATAAAGTAAACGTGCAATAAATCCAAACCACTAAACTGAATGGTGATAAGGAAAACAAGATTGCATTCTAAATGGATTATTGCCTCTACCTACATTCTCTGTTTTTATTTGATGCAGCAGTTAACTACGCTAAATATTATTTGTCTTATATTGTACCATGTAGTACAAGAAGATAAAATTATAAGTCATTTAAGAAATTCATTCTTAATAGCAGTATAATAGTATATGAATCATGCTGTCTGAATCCACTGTATCTGCTGTAAGGTGTAGGGGGACATATACTGCTAAAAAATAAAGGGAACACTTGGATTTACATTGTGTTGTTTGTGTTCCCTTTATTTTTTGAGCAGTATAATAAATATTAATATGAAATATTATGGTTCTCAAACGTTTTAGACCAAGTACCACCTACCATCAAACCAATGCTTACACATAGGTTTATCACAGAAACACGTGTCACACATTTTGTGTGTGTGTTCGCACAGCTAAAAATATTTTATTAAAATATATTTATATTCATATATATAATACTATATAATCTATTACATTCTATAGAATAAAAACTACATACTTACATCTCACATAAAAGTATACATATTTATTAAAAACAGGTTTAACTAGTAATTTACATTATTTTTCCACGTTATTATTTTTAGTTTTCGTTGCATGTAAGAAGGGAATTTGTTTTGGCTCGGTTCTGTAAAAAGAGTCGTTTCTTTCAGCTTCTTAACAGTTTTATTTTTTTTCCCTTAAATTAATTTATTATAAAATTAGAAGGAAATTAATGTAGCAGTAACAGTTGCAACCTTAGCCTCTTCTAATTACACTGACAGATTCAGTTCGCGTAAGCCTGTGCGGGTTGTTTGTGAAGCCTGCTCGACGTGCAATTGTAACTTAGCACGGTCAACACTCTGCCTTTGAACTGTTTATCTAACATTAATATGTGTTCAAACTATTCCTTTCACTCCTTTTCATCACCTTTCCAGCATGTTCCGTCTAGCTGTAAAGTTCCTTGTTTTCTCGCTCTCTCTCGACTCTCCCTCCCTCATGTTCACGCGCGCGCCTGTGCGTTTGAACCCCTCCCCTTTCCCCATAATGATCCTCATAGACACGTGAAAGCCGACACACGCCTTGACCAAACAAACGACTTTAACAAAAAAAACCGGGGGTAAAAAAAAAACATCGGCTCAATTTAAAGTCCTGGCCAGTAGAGCTAGTTTGTTCGCGACTCGTTCGTTCGTTTCCGAGATAATCTTGGTAACCACGTCGTTCTGCTTCGCGTACCACAGTTTGAAAAACACTGATTTGGGCAATGTTTCGTGGTTTGATCTTGTGTCTGTTATTGCAAAATCATAGAATCACATAAAAAAAAAACTTTTTTGGAAAATCCTGTTCTTGTTTAAACATGACAATGCTCCCATGAAAAAAGCCAAAAGCAGAGGCTAACAGAGCAGCAAATGTGACGTAGACATCCCCATAATAATGACCACGAGTTTGGAATGATTCCTAACAACATATACAGAAGTATTTCAAACGGTACTACTTTATCATATATAATAACATTTGCATATGTATTTGTGGAAATTGCGGCTACACTGGAATTATAGTTTCAGCGCAAAACATAGAAATCACTAGAAATGTCTTGTATAACTAGATCCATTTGGTGTAAGTGTAAAATTGTGGATGTTTTCCTACAAAAGAATTATATTGTCAATTACCTTTTTGTTCCTGGATTGTTCTGTCATCTTTGGAGGCTGTGGATGAAAGGTAAGTAGTATTTAATTTGCTGAAGTTACATACTGAAGTGCACAGTATAGATGAGGAACTATTCAATAGCATAATCCAACCTGTGGTGCTTGTCTGCTAGGTGTACCAGAAGGAAAGAGGGGCCTGCAGTCCTGAGTTGTAGATGACTCCAGAAAAACAGGCTGGCTGATACGGGGAGGGCCGCAATTTGGGCTGCTTTTCACACTACCTGGCTGAAAGCCTGGGTTGCACTGGCCTGGGTAGGTGTTCAAATCCTTAAAGTACCTTTGGATGAGAAACACATGTTTTACATGATCATTGTATTTCTATAAAAGCTGACATATACACTACTCCCCAAAATTAGGGGATATTTCATTATGGGATATTTCATTATGGGATATTTCATTTTGAAGTATCCCCTAATATTTGTGAGCAGTATACTGAACCTGGCTCTGTGATTCTAACCTTTTCTTTCTGATTGTCTTTCGTTTCCTATAACACACACAGGCTCCAGTAATCAGAGTAATCAGAAGGAGGATGACTATGGCAGCGATCACCCCAATGATCACGTCATCTTTCCCTGTCAGTCAAAATAGCAGAAATCTGAATCAGTAATAGCAAACCATCATGCAATGCATATGACTTTCAGAAGAAAATAGGCTATATTGTTTGATGAAGTGACAATGATGTTTCGGATGCAGTTGGCTTACAGCTTGGTAGATCAAAAAGTTTTATGTCACAGTAGGGTGGAGCCCAGCCTGGGTCACAGTGGCACTGCTTCTCATGGTTACACACCTAGGATTAAAATAGTATAGTCACACCTGAGCAAAAAGTGGAAAGGAAAAAACTCTCTAATGTTATGATGATGAAACCTTAGACTCAAAAAAGAATCCATCTTCCTTGGGGAACCTAGATAATTTACTGTATGTAAGAATCAATCTAAGTTCTCTGTGAGAAAACCCAGTCACAGCCTCTTGCACAACATGGCTTGTAAGGACAGAAATGTATATCACTATTAAGAAAGCTTAATGGATACACTTCTATGTGTCAATCTGTTTGTCTGTATCAATTTTGTCTGTTAATTTGAAATAAGTTGGAGAAGTGAGAAGTATCCCTTACCCCATGATTATTGCATTTTGCAGAGCAGTTTTTAGTTTCATACAGGTCTATGTCCTGGCAAAGGCTGTTGTAACAAACCTATCAACAAATAAAAATATACAAATTTATCCATCAATAGTGGAGTACGTAAAATTGTCACATCCATTAAAAACCCCACAAAATAGTACACATTTCATCCACTAACTTTATTTGTCCCACATTTGGTTCCAGTTGGCACCATCCCAATGTCCTCTGTGCCAGAGTTATCCACAGCTAGTTTGCACATCCTATTGTTCATGTACACTCTTCCCAGTTCCTTGGTTACTGGATATTCATTTCCTCCGGAGCAGTATATCTTCCCACATTTGTAGTCCCTATTGGCATATCTGTTATCAAGTAATATTGGAAATATTTGTTCTGAATTTATAAGGTAAAGCAAATTAAAAAGATGAACTTACTGTTGGGAACACCTGCGAAAGCCAGGCCTTTTACAATGAATGTCATTGTTTTTAAAACAAGCATCATCTACATCAGCACCTGCAAAATTAATGGATATTAATAGATCTTTTGATAAATTAGTTAATGATACATTAATACATCACAAAAACAGAAATCAGTCAAAGGAGTAGTAATTAAATTATTAAATGGCTCTGGATTAACATTACCTTGTCCCCACAGCATCTTGCAGTGCTCCTTGTGTGTTGGACACTGGCCGTTATAGCAGTAACCCTGGTTGGAATTACATGGAACTCCATTCATTTTGTAATCATCTTTGGGGCAATGTGCAGACATTCCACTGCAATATTCTTCCAGATCACAGTCATGAGCCCTGGGTCTGCACAAATGTCCCACTTGCTTCAGCTGGAGGTAAAGATAAATAGGTTATTTATAAGTAACCAGCATTTGGCCTATGTCTTGTTTTTGCATATCAGTCAGATTTTCTAGTACCAATCACATTTCCTTAAGTCTAATTCTTATCAATCACACAGTTTTAATTACAATCAATGTAAGTACTGTACAACAACAAACCATGTCAAACCTTAGAATTAAACATGTCACTCATGATGTGCACATTTTATGCGTGGATTGTAGGTTTGCTCTTTTCTATCAGAGTGTCATATTGTTTTTTACTTTTACGAACTTAATCTACATTCATCTACAATCAATCTATCTATCTACAATAATCTATAATTTATACACTGCTCACAAAAATTAGGGGATATTTCATTGTTGTGAGCAGTAGATTTGCAAAGGCATCCTCTGTTATTAGACGATTGTATACAGACTCTCTGAATTGCCTATTGGTAATGAAATTTGGACACTTAGCACGCTTAACTGCTAACAGGGAACTGTAATTTATTATGGTTATTAGTTAATATTATTACCTGGCAGTTGTTACAGCACTCCCCATGTGCACACTGTGAACCTTCTGTTAGTTGGCACGTGGAGGCATTACAGCAGGGGTTCTGGCATTCCTAAATTAATTTAACAACATAAGACCCAGGAATCAGAGGTCATTTATGAAGTAACAATTATAAGCGATAAGGGTTATACAGTTGGCCTGAGCTAGAATGTATAAGGACAAGCTGGAGTGTGATTACAAACAGAGCTTAGGCAGCCATGAAATATACTGACAAAACATTCAATGGCAAAATTTACCTCCAGTGTTCCACAGTCACACTCCTCGCCTTTTTCCACAAAGCCATTACCACATTCTGGACCTCCATACAGCTGATCTACATTTGGAACATCTAGCAGGCATCTGCTGTCGTAGTTTTGCAAGAATGTCTCCAACGCAGCTTTACTACAACTGCTGAAAGCCTCAGGTAAAACATATCTAAAGAAAGATTTTGAAAGGAAAATTATGACCAAAACGATGATTAATGTACAATTAAGTATCTGTGTCCTGCTGCCTGACTGAGGTTTGTATGTAAAAAAAATATTTATTCTTACCCAATGCTATCCCCCATCACACAGCTCTGGTCAGAAGATGTTTTTGAACAGACACAATGTATTGAGTCATCATGTGACATACCCAAGTTATGGCCCATTTCATGAGCAATAGTGGAAGCCACTCCTAGAGGACTATTCGTATGATCCTGTGTAAAGAACGTTGTGTAAATGTTAGCATAGATAATTACATTTAATTTACATACTGTATATTCTTACAGATGTAAAATCCACATCACATGAAATATAACACAAATTAAGAATCACTGCCCTATGTAATGTGCCACATTGAGTTCTGTTTGTGATCAGTCAATAATTTCACACATCCCAGAAACGTTCTCTGTTTTAAGTGGTAATTGTTAAAGCACTTAAAGATAAATACACAAAACAAACCTCATTTACAGCACCAGAGGAAGAAGAGCACATTGAATACAGGGGAGCCAAGCCAACAGTAGATCCCTCAAAATTCACTGCACTGGAAAATTCAGGAAAAAAACCATGTACAAACAGGCATAGCATCTATAGGTACACCAGTGAAACACAACAGCAAATACTCTCTAAAGTGCAGAATGTTTGGTATCAGGTACACCATACTCTAAGTAATGAAAGCTTAAATACTTACGTAACAAACTGAGCATTGTCATGCTTCTTTCTTGGCAATAAATTTGTCTGGCGCCACTTTAGAAATCTGTCCAGAGTAAGATTGGGCATATGGCTGACTGTAATGTGGTCTTGATAGGACCAGACCTCTAGTCCCACCAACATAACACGGATATTCAGAGGACGATAAAGCTGCAAGAAAATGTAATAAGAATTTATTTCATATTTTGCATTAATTTGGGTCAATATATTTCACACATGGAACTGTAGTTGCATCGAATTAAATACCTTGTCTATATGATTAGCAACTTCTAGCATTCTCTTCTCCACACTCTTCAAGCTTCCAAATTTTGTGTACTAAAAGAAATTGATGTATGATTGTTAAAAACAACGTATAAAACTGGTAAACCGAACAAGACATTTACGTGTATAAACATACCTCTTTATGATCAACCACCAAAACCATCTCAACAAACCGCTGTGTTCCAATAAGTGCCTTAATTTTTCAGGGACAAAAAGAACTGTCAGGATTTGGCAATTAACAGCTATTAATGAATTAATGCAATTCGTGAAAATTTTTATTTCTGGGAATTAGTAAGTACATTTGATACAAACTATGAATATTGCTCTTATTACCATTTTTCGACTCTTATGCAGTCCAGCAAGCCTGGGTCCATGGGTATAAACTGTGTCATTGATGTATCGAACAGCTGTCCTTTTAGTCCTCAAATGTTCCTGCTTGTAAACTGCATGATCCCCTTTCTCAGTATCCTCCAATGGCTCAATCAGATAGACCTGATTTTCTGCTCTGAAAAACCCTCTGCAAAGAAAAATATCAAATCAAATACGTTTATAAATCAAATTTATTTGCTGTTGGCATAGTAATGAAATTGGGAGAATGAAACATTGTTGCTCCTCATATATCTTCTAAATACAAATGTAATTGTTTTCTCACTGTATAAAAGGAGAGACTGAATTATTTTATACTGGTTAAGTATAATTTGTAATTAATACAAGTTACCTACTTTTGTACTTTATAGTACTTTGGCTTAAACCCTGGGCATTTATGGGGGCACTTGAAGACAGAAAAATGTAAGGTCTTTGGATTATTATGAAATTATGTTGGGATACCATGGATCACCAGATTTTGCACAGCCGAAAATTCAGAGGTAAGACAGAAGAAAATAAATTCAACTATGATGCTAGACAGAAGTATATTTACTAGTAGTCTCAGACTTTTGGTCTCCACAGTGTTTGTATATTACCACTGAAAACCAGGGCAGCTCAGAAACATTGAGCCAGACTGGTTGCATTTCTGTTTCTGTCCATGAACTTTTGAGACTCAGCACGTGTCTGGTCGAGGGGAATTTGCAAACACCAGTGGAGATGTTATTATCTTTGCCTCTATTTTGTTATCTTTTCTGCTTCTTCTAATGAGGGTTGTGGTTATTGGCATACATATAGAAAATAGATTAACTACTCAAACTGAAGTAACAGACAATACATTTTATTGTTCATGTATTGTAGTTACTATGTTCAGTTTGCAGCCATGACTTACTGCATTCCTGAGCACAGGCCCACACTGACTGAGGAGTCCTTCATATTTTTTATATGTCCCTGATAGTAACAATGGTCCTACAAGAAACAAAATAGATCAGTCAATAACAATATATATTAATTACTGAAAAAAGACAAGATGAATTTTTTTTATTAATATCCTACCTTGTAAGATGAATAAACAGTTTCTTTTGGGCCATCTTGTGTGTAATGGGTCAGAGAGTAGTTCTTTCCTAAAAGTTCCCTGCACAGGAGACAATATATATATATTATATATATATTGACAATATATATATATATATATACACACACACACACACACACACACACACACACACACACACACACACACATATATATATATTTTTTTTTAAATGATATATATTTTTATTTAGCATTTGTGTTTAAAATATGATAGCCCCACCTGTTCTTTTGCAGATGTACTGTGACATTTTTCCCATCAAATGCCAAAGAATATTCAAGTGTGTCAGGATATTTCTGTTTGATAGATTCGATATTTTATTGCTTCATCAACAATTGACTAAACAATCAAAAGATTTTCAAAATATAAAAGTGGACATGAACATGAATTTTTATATGTAGTCATCTATAAAATATACTAGTACAGTTTCTCAACTTTTAATACAACATAAATTATTTTTAAACAGAATCACTTATTTCACCATATAGTAACACTGAGCACTGACTGATTAATAATAATACATATTTTATTCCTAAATATTGCTCACATATCGCTTATATACATGAGATGTGATTAATATTATACTGGTTATACTGGTTATCTTTCACACAACTCTCAAGTAAATCGAATCAACCATGATTACCATGATTTTCTTCAACATTGGTGAAATAATTTGTCACTGCAACACTTTTGTATAATGCAATACCTTGTACAGTGTTTTCTAAAAGCATAGAAAAATAAAGTGTATTTTGAATTGGTTTTACTGATGATTATAGCATTTCCTGTCATTGGAATACTTTAGATTCTTTATCTAAAGCCAAGCAATTTTATTTTTATTCTTACACATAAAGTTTATTTGCATATGTGGTCAGGGCTTGGGATGGCTAATGAAAACACACCTTTTGGGGAGAGTCATTCCTTTTTATTCTCCTTTGTACTGCTTGCAGCTGAACAACCTCATAGCGAAGAACATGGGGGAGAGGTGCATGCGCAGCAGCCCAAAACTCTGTACAACCAAAGATGTTACTGTTTGGCATGCCATTTATTATAACAGGTAAAGTAACAGTAAAGTAAGAATTATTAAAGTAAGAGATAATTAAGATTTGTATTTAATACACTTCTGTTTCTTGAATCTATAATATAGTGCTGGTTCAGGTTACTGAAGGCTATGAGTTCAAATCCCAACCAATGTTGGCCTCTTGAGCAAAGACCATAACCTTTAACAACTAAGCTCATGTATAAGAAGCTCAGATAAAGTGCATCGTTGGACGTTTGGACTCAACCTTTGGACAACCTTGGTTAAATGAAATGGTTTGTTGAAGGCTAACAAAAATCTGGGAAACTTGATCAACTGTTGTTTTAATACAAAAACTTAAATAACACCTTAATGGACTTTTGTAGGAAATAGGACATTTGCAATTATTTTGTATATGCCCCTCAGGATACCCAAACCTATAAACCATCAGCCAGCATCATACATAAGCTAAAAATAGGTCACGTTTGATTTTTCACAAATCACTATAATGCCACTTTGATTCTTCAACAAATTTTAGTGGCTCCTTAAACAACTAAAGAACTGACACAATGAAGTATCTACTTGAGTATCTATGTTCTGTTGACAGTGATTTTCAAATATTTTGGCACCATTAAAATAGATCCATGGTTCTGGAATCAAAAGTACTTCTTAAGATTTCTTTTAACTCATTTTTAACTGTCTTGTCTACAAAATCATTTTAACTATAATGTCATATTTAAAGATCATTATTAAGTTTACTTACCCCAAACAAAAATGTAGGAAAACAGATATATAAACAATCCAGTGTATCGCATGGCTGTGCTCTGCACAGTGAGAAACTCCGGACTTGTTCTCAGTCTGAAGGCTGAAGCACTAGTTCCTCCTCTGTGAGAATGTGCTGAGAATGAGCATGAGGCTTGAGTGACCTCTCCATCCGGGAAGAGTCACTTACTCATCCACCCATAGCTCAGTCAGCACTATTTTTCTTACAACTTCAAATGGGATTTCCCCTATCAGTACACGCCATCTGCAGGATTTCGGTCTCCAGTATAACAATATATGTGATAAGCTACATCCTTCTAAACAGACTATAACAAAATTACTTAATATGTTCAAGAAATGACCGTTCATGCAATTAAATATTTTAATAGACAGGAAACTTAACAAAAAAAACCCCGTACAGCTCGCAACTTCATTTAAATGTGAATTTAATTCATTTTTCCAGACTGTCAATTCTTTGCAATCGACTACCACAAGCTGCCGACATGCATATTACCATGAGGCCTTTACTGCCCCCTTGAGGACAAAAATTGAGCTACACATTCGATATCTATCCACTGCACCTGGAGTAAAGCTTCATCCTCACCGCCTGTAATTTCAAAACATATTCTATTGTGAACGAAATTCATTCTGTTCAAGATCATTTCTTTACGTTAATGGGAAACGGTTTTATTCAGTAACAATCATTTAAAAGACTACAACACGAATTCAAAGCTATAACTCTTACATATACAAAACCAGTTCTATGATCAGAGACTGATGTAAATAGACTCTCAGTGGCATCGCTATGCGTGTTTTTGGTGGTGGGGGGCCAGTAGTTAAACAAAGAAACATTTTGAACAGATAAGTCATGTAAAAGTTATTTTAAAGACTATATTAACGATAGCACGAAACAGTGGTATAGTGCTGCATCGATGATGTCATGTTTAGTTATTAATTATTAATATGAAAGTGTACCCTAGCACAAACAGAACAGGTTTCTGAGAATCGCAGACAGTTGTTGCTCATTATTTTTGAAAAGGTGACAAACCCATTTAAATAGTAGGTACTCCACAAAGTCATACCAGTAGAATACAATTTGGAGAACACTAAATTACAATACTGTGCATTTTGTTGTTGCAAATAGAAAGTCACTAATCTCCAAAAAGAACATTGTTACCCACCTATAGTTTGGGTACAGCTCGTCATGTTGAAAGAACAATGAATTCTGAATTATAGCAGCAAATTCTGAAGGACGTTCCCTGAACAAAAGTTTACTACAAATGTATTTAAAAAAACTAAGATTTACAATTTAAAAGAAGATTACAATTTTGGAATGGCCAGGTCCTGACCCTAATTCAGTCGACATGTTGTGGACGCGGGCAGAGGAAACACACCTACAACCCATATGTGGATCCGGACGTTAAACGGGATTGTTTAGGACCTGGGAGACACCGCGAGATCTGGCTGCACTGACGTTTAAGTGATGATTAAGGAAGTCAGTACGAGTGAGTGGATGTGTTTAAGGATATGGTAGTGGAGTTTTAACAATTACTGCGTGGGCTCCAAATACTTAGAGGAATTAATCAGCTATGTTACACAGTCATCTGACCCAGCTGTTGGTGGGAAGTGATGCACCGAGAACCGATATGCATATTCGTGCGGTACCTCTAATCGAAAGCTGTAAGGATGAGCAGTGTGTGAGAGGGAATGATGGAATAAGGAAAAACATCTAACCCTTTACATTTACACCACAGATGATCCGATTAGATAAGGAGCATGAAATCTTTGAGGTATGAACCTTTTTATTTAATCTAAACCAGAGCACTGTGCTAAAATGACAGTAATACAGAAGTGTTGCAGCTGTGTAACCAACACAGTTCGGTTTAAATGAACATCACTGCTGCCTCACAGCAAGAAGGTCCAGGGTTCAATCCCAGGGGGGAGAGGCCTGGGTCCTTTCTGTGTGGAGTCTGCATGTCCTCCCCGTGTCTGCGTGGGTTTACTCCGGGTACTCCGGTTT
>JAUZSU010147705.1:0-14888 GCA_034780255.1 Parotocinclus maculicauda
CTTATAACTGGCATTTATAACAGGATAATGCTCATCTTCACACAGCAAGGTTTTCCCAATAATGTCTCCTCAATAATGTCAGATTGCAACACTTGCTTTGTCTGCACGACTGCCAGATTTATCAACAATCAAGCATTTATGAGAACATCTGGGACGTCAGTTGCAGACAGCTAAGAGCGTGGAGGATGAGAACATCTGGGAGCATGGAGGATCTACAGGCCCAGCTGTGGGCAAATGTGTTGTAGAGGCATGTCAAGCAGTCAACAATGAGAGCCCTTTTACAGGGCAGCATGGATAGCACTGCAACATAACTGCATGCCGACACTGCCCCAACTGCTGATGCGATGCATAATGATCTACAGGCCTAGCTGCAACATCTGTGGGGAAAAGTGCCACAGGATACCATATAGAACCATATGTTGTATCCAGGTTAAACGTGGCCTAACAAGGTACTAGAGCCTCCTTTCAATTGCATAGTTTTTCCCAATAAGCTCATGCTTTTCTATAAGGTCTTTAAGTGTTATAAAAATTATGTCAGTAAACAATCTCTCTGACTGACTCTATAGGTGCTGAACATTAGGCAAATTCAGCTCTCTGTTTAAAAAATGTGTGTCTTCAGTCTTGTAGGAATACATAGGTATTCCAACTTTTTCCAGAAGGACCTGACAAAACTTGTAGGTTGTAAATGTGAGGGAAGATTGTGCAGGTTTAGGCGCCTTGGTGAAAGGCCTCGGGAGCAGCAAGCCTGGTCCTGTCTGAGTGTGCATTCCTTACAGCAGAGATGAGGAGCGAAAAACGAAAGACATGAAACTAAAAACTAACAACATAAGAAAAGAATTACAGCCTTTAACAGGAAACTCTCCATCTCAGATTTCTTCTTTAGATTTAAACAACCATAAAATAAATGGTCCAGCCTAAGGAAAAATATTTTTGTTTTTATTTTTTTTACTTTTTTATTATTTATTAACCATGTAACACCCTAACAAACAATGTTTTTTTTTATATACTAAATCATTGTAAGCAATGAGCCAAAACCAACAGGTAATATACTAGATTACAGTTACAGTAATATATATATATATATATATATATATATGTATGTATATTAATATATTATTATAATATTATTATATTATATAAAATATATTTTTTATATAGTTTTACATAGTACCTTTGTCTATCTTTAATGTCGTTACATTACAAATTTCTCATTTTGGGATAATAAAAAGCTATCTTATCTTATCACTGTTTAACCCTTTATTCTGTCTGTTTCACCCTAGCATCTACTGGTCAGGATCACAGGAGAGAGCCTGGCGCCTAGGAAGAAGATCACAGATCATTGAAATAATTCATTAGCAGACCATACGCCCAAAAAGGGGATCAAATCCAGCCCTTCAGGAGCTATATCTGAATATTAACATACTATTGATTCAGTACTATAAATTCAGTTATGGTTTACATATGTGCAGTGTAGTCCTATGTTTAGTCAAATGGACAAATTTGCAGATTCCAGTCTTGAGTAAAAGTCACTACTGTGCGAGAGCAAATTCCCTCACATAAATACACAGAGTAAACCAATGAAACCGTGTGTTTATCAGTGCAAGAAATCAGTTAACACATTCTCTTTTTAATAAAATGACTGAAATGCATACTTTAACTATGTATGGCTTAATCTGTGCAGACCTGAGATCAGTCACAATGAACAAGTTAAAATACAATGAAAAAATAATATTACTGAATTATTTAAAAGTAATGCATTCTATTGACGTTAATTTTATCCAATCCAACGGCTGCTTAACCGATTTTTTAGCATTAAATACGAGCAAGCAAAGCATGCAAATAATCACAATTAACTCTATAAACATTGCACAATCAATCATCATTAAACAAAAATTGACAGCACTTATAATACTGCACTTTGTTTCCTGCAGAGCGTGTATTACTTCTTTTTAGCAAAGCAACAACACACATAAATCTGGAATGAGAAATACTTATGGGCTTTAAATTTCAGGAGCATGTGCTATGCTAATCCTTGATGAAACCTTGAGTGTTCTGACAGCTACATTATTGCAAAACTAGATAAGTAAAATGTTATATTACCTTTAAATTGGGGCAAAACAGACAAGGTCAAACATGTCAAGAAAATGCTGTAGATCTATTCAAAATTATTTTGTTCCAGGATGACATAGGCTGCCTTCTTTTATGCTCTTTCAAACCTGTTCTGTTCAGAATGTAAAAAAAACAGCAAAGACCAGTACATGCTGCTTGGACACTGGTAATCAGAATGGTCAACCAGTATAACCAGCAAATCAGCAGTGAAACACCACTAAAACTAAAACCAGTTTGGGCCAGCATGGGTAACCAGCATTTAGTTTAGAAAACCAGTTTAGTTGAAAACTGACCCTTTATGCGCTTAATACGCGCATACGCACATCATTGACAAGGTTGTTTGCCTGACGGCTGCTTTCACACATGGCATTCCATACACAATAGATTTGGTGAAGAAAAATTTCAAGCACTTAAGCCTCTCTCATCTTAAACATCTTGAAATTTCATCATGACCTGTGCATCACTGGCTTGTTTTTTCCTGAATTGCTTTAATTTACTGAAGGTTTTACATGTGTTATGCATAAGGAGGCAATAATGCATGTCCCTTCATTTGGAACAATTAGACAATATTTTACTTATGAATGGACGTGTGGAACTAATACCTGATCACTCTCATTAAGCATCTGTATTAAGCATAGAATAGTCTGTAATGTAAATAAATAAATAAATAAATGCTCTTTTGCCTAACCCTTAGAAGTCACCAGCCTTAGAAGTCACATTTTCATTCCACCAATATTACAAACAACGCCATAGAAGTGAGGGGGTTTTTTTGGGGGTTTTTTTTTTTTGGGGGTGGCTAAGGCAGTAAAATACTGTACTGTAGTAAAATACTGATGTGGGTCAGCATTTGTGGAATTACAATATACAGTAAATAAATAAACAATATAATTAAATATATTAAATATAATAATAATATAATAATATCTGTACTTCAGTTTATTTTTAGAGAATTCCATTAACAGGACAATTTCCAAACTACAAAATGACACTACATGGTACTAATTTTTGTTGCCACAAGATCTGGAAATGAAATGATCTGCGCAATGCCTGCGTTATAATATAATAATATAAGCACGGTGGCTTGGTGGGTTGCACTGCTGCCTCACAACAAGAAGGTCCCAGGTTCAATCCCAGGGTGGAGCGACTTGAGTCCTCCCCGTGTCTGCGTGGGTTTACCCCGGGTACTCCGGTTTCCTCCCACAGTCCAAAGACATGCATATTAGGTCAATTGGCATCTCCAAATTGTCATTGACTTGTGTATGCAAAACACACCAGCCGTGTAACTGAAAACAGCTGCACGCCGGTCCCAAGCTCGGATAAATGGGGAGGGGTGGAGAAAGCAATGGCAAACTACTCCACTATCCTGCCGAAATACTTCATGGATCACATCGATGAAGGACAGAAATGTGTGGAGATCCATGATCCATCAAGTGGTAGAGGGTCGGCTGAGACTGTATGGTTAGTCCCATCCCAGTATATATAACAATTTTAGTAAATAATGTGTACTGGCATGAATTCTAAACATGAATTGTCATTGTGTGTGATCATATATGGTTTCTTAATTCAATAAAATATTCACTTCTACACTGTAACTAAATCAATGTATTAAGCTTGATGCTGTTACAAAACTGAAGTATATCCAACATGCTGTTATAATGGGCCTAAGCTTGCCTCTGACTGCCAGCAAGCATGATTTAATAGCAGTACTGTGAATTCTGAAGTGGAGGAAGTTTATATTCATGAAGTAGGGAGGGCAAAGCACAATTATGTGCTCGTCTGGAATGGGTAAGAAGGATGATCAGATGATTCAGAGGTACATCAATCCTCATCAGAGGCTACTGCCACATTTCCTGGTAATGCTGGTGCTTGCTCATTAGGACATGGCAAACATGCACGAAGCATCGCGTCACCATACTGTGCTCTCGCTCATGTCATATACACTGACCTTCACCCAGCAACACAATACTAAAAGAAGATTAAACACCAGGTGGATGATAAATAAGCACATTGCACACAGTTATATAATACCTGAAGCTTATAGGTGACCCATAAAGTTGCCAATTAGTCATACTGTTATTGACCTCTGGGCATTTCTTGACATTCTTTATTGTTAGTACATGACTAACTAAAGGCATGACAGCTTTGCTGTGTATAAGCAGAGGATAAAAATCCACCCTGAATGACTTGCAGAATTTATAATTCATCTGGGACCTTTAATAACACCCAAGTTTTTAATAGCAAACTACTTAATTTGACTTTTGTGGTTTAATCCTTTTCAGTGACATATTAGTCTACTTTACTTCAGTAAATCTTTGTTACCCACATTAGTTAATACTTAGTGACAGCTAAAGCTGGTCTGAAAGTTATTTTTGTTTTATTCTAATTCTGTGTTGCATTTTTTTTTACAGTGTGACACTGAACATCACTGAAAAATTATGAGTGTGAAAATATGACATTGTACAATATTGGCATATATATGGCATACATACTGTCACGACCGAGAGAGGAAGGAGACACAGGGGCGGACATAAGTGCAAGTGCAGAGGGCTTATTTACAGTGAGGGACATAGAAAAACAAGGCAAAAAGTGGGGCAAACACAGTAAAAAAGACAAAACCTATAATAAACAGACAATAACAACAGATGCCAAGACAAAAGTAACAAGGAAGACATACACAACTACAACAGATAAAGCTAACAGAAGCTAACAAGGTCGGCTAACACAAAGCAACACAGAGAGAGGTTAACAAGCTAGACTAATACAGAGAAAACACAAACAGAGGCAAACAAGGTCACAATACAATACAGCAACAAACAAAGGAAAGGTAAGGGAGGGGAGAAAAGCAGAGATACCAAGACAAACCAAGAGACGCTCCAGATGCAGGCAGCCACAGACCAAAGAAACACCACAAAAAAGACGAGAACCAACAAAGAGTGGAGAGGAAGAGGGGTGTATATATAGGGAAGGCAGCGGGTGACAACATCGCCACCCGCTGTATAGGAGGGTGAACTTTGTAGTTCTGGTATAGACTGTAGTCGATCTGTTTCCCTACATAGTTTGTTAGTCTGCTTTACTCACAAAACCACCACAGATCAGGTACTCTTTGGGTGGTGTATCAGTGACACTGATGCTGGTGGTGGTGTGTTAGTGTGGGTTGAACTGGTATGTGGATCACTCGCTATCCACTTTATTACAGACATTCACCTCATTGCATGATTTGGTTGCAGCTGCATTTGTGGCATGATTAACCTCAAAACAAGCACAAAAAATATTTAGCTTGTCTAAAAGCGCAGCACTGGTGTTATTCACAGTGAGTGAGTATCTTAAAGTTTGTTATTGTGCTTAACTTCTTCCACAGGCTTCTTGTATTTGGGATGTTAAAATGTGATTCCACCTTTCATGTTTGACTGCTTTTATGGTCTTATGGAGAGCATATGTGACTTCTTTACACTTATATATAAAAGCGGTACATACATTTGGAGCCTCACAAACATACAAACAGCTAAGCTAAGTTTTTAAATTAGGGTAAATGTGGACGTGGAATTTTGAGGGCACAACACTGCCAATGCACTTCTGATTAATGCAGTAACAGAGTCTGCATATGCGTCAATGTTATCATTTTATTGTTTATACCTCGGAAAACATCTTCCAGTCCATGTCATTAAAAAAGTCCTCGATTCTGACTGGTCTGAGCAGTGACAGACCTGACTGATGGTGGATGGTACCCATTTCAACTTCTGCCTATTGTTTGGCAAGAGCAGAATGGATGAGTGAAGGGCTTTGTACAAATCATGGAATGGGTGGAGCAGATTTTCTTTTGTCCTGTCATTATTACCACACGCTGTTTTGAGGCTTACCTTAGATGCCTGGTGCACTCGCGGCGTGCCTCAGCAGCCGTTACAGAGCATCCGATGATGCCCGTTATATCCGGTGTTTAATTGATGACGTGATATCAAACACCTGTTTGTATAAAAGTACAACCGTTAGCCACATCGTCACACACGTAATACGCTTGGTCTTCCACTCACTACACGACTTTGTTAAAAGCTACGCAAGCGATAATTTATGTTCAGTCAGTAACGTCCCGTGGCTTATAGTGCTGACGGAAGCGTACAGGGGAAACCCCTGAGGTATTTAGCGGTTCAGGGACAGAATAAGGTTTTTCTTCCCCGTTCCATATTGGCTGGTAACCAAGCCTCACTCCGGTCGGCTGCCCGACTCGATTTGATAAGCAAGGTAAACTATCAGTGTACTGATTATACATAACACTTTGGGGTATGTGGCAGTTTATACCACAGTTAAATGCTAATGTTGGTTAGTTAAGTTATTGACTTTATCAATCTTATCTGAAAGTTTGCACAAAAGGTTACTGTATTTTAAGCTGTTTTAGAACTTGCTTTAAACATTTTCTAAAAAAGTGATTGCTCATATGTTATTGTCAATAATTACTTTTTGAAGAACATGCAATACATATATCAAGAGAAGCATGACTGGGATTGGATGATACATAACAACAGAAAAGAGGTTTCCTGCTGTCTCACAGAAGTTAATCCAGCTGTGACGCACAGCTCTGCAATGCAGTGCTCTGACTAGCTGCACCCTCAGGGGTCAAAGATATCAATATCCAATTATGCATGCACTTGAACGTTATCTAACCTCAAGTTCATTTACACTTTTGCAGCTGAGAGTTTAACCTTTCCCAAACATTTAGGAATTTAAACACAATTTCTAGCATATTTATAGTTCTGCCCTTAATGTATAATGTTTGGTTTCACAAAGATTATCTTACCATTATGGATCTCAGGATACAGCTTTCTTTAAATGTCACTAATGAATATCATCTTTTCAGGCATGCGATTGGAGAAAGTTTTAAACATTTTGCATATAGAGCATTGGACTCCATTTCCGCATATTGTGTGATCATCTGTAATGCCAGCACACAACCTATCTTATGACAAATGCAGTACAACAGTAGCTGTTTGTCTGTAAACAGGCTTCCATCGAAAACACTTAAAATAAATAGTTTGAAGCACCTGTGAAGATGTGAGATAAACCTCAGATTAAAAACAAAAAATTAAAAAAATTATTTGTCAAAAATTATTTTTGCACATTAACACAAATACATTTGTTATTAAAAAATATATATAAAAATAGGCTATAGCACACTGATACAGTTTTGAAGATGGTGATCAATGAATGGGTATCAAAAAGTATTAAAAATGCAGTTCTATTATGTTCTGCTCTAAAGCAGAAGCAAATTGCAATTTATATAAATAAAATAACCTATATATGATATAGGATATATGTTTTAAGAAACAAATAATGAATAACAAAATGTATAACCACAACCCTACATTTCATATTGACAAAAGACCACAAAAGTGGTTATCATAAAACTGCTTCCCATTCTTGTTATAAATAAAAGTCTATTTTCTGTATGTCTTACTCACACTCTTTTAAGAAACCCTTCAAAAAAACATATGAGTGTGCATTTACAAAATAAATAGGACATTTTTAGATGAAGGTCATGAGTCATAAATCATACAACTTAGTGGCTGAGAGAATCTGAATTCCTGAGCTAATTACAGCAGTCAGGTCCTGTGTGTATGTGTGGAAAGTCTAGGGTTGAGGTAATTACCCATGTACTTTTAATGAAGCCATTTAGGAATTGCCTAATCTCACCTTCCTAAGCTTGGGCTAATCAACTCCCAGGGTTTACTGTATAATACTGGAAGCACTGCTGAACAGACTGAACCTAGAAAGTGGCTATGCAAATGCAATTATTGACAACATGTAAATGGGATGCACTTACCATGTAGAATGCATTGATGATGATAGTAATGCTGTCAAATGGATTTTTCAAAACTCCCACAAGTAGTTGAGAGTAGTAATGATCAGTATTACATATATATGTCTGGTAAAAAAAAACATCGAGAAGGAGGTTAATTTGAGGTTAAATTTCTGCCAGGTATTTTTAATCAGTGGGATAATGGGTGTTAGTAGGCACCCAGTTGATTTATGGAACAAGTCAAGTCAAGTCTAATTTATTTATATAGCGCTTTTTACAACAGAGCATTGTCTCAAAGCAGCTTTACAATCTTATATTATTTTAAAAGGCCAATCTTAAATTGAGCAAGCCTAGGGTGACAGTGAAAAGAAAAAAAACCCTGAAAGTAGAAGGAAGAAACCTTGGGAAACCAAGACTCAAAAAGGGAACCATAGTCCATGGGTGGCCTAGATGTTAATTAAGTAAATACTTAAAAGCATATTAAAGTAATAGTAAAAATAAGTAAATATTAACATTAACATAATCAATAATAATATTTAAGTTATGTTACGATAGGGAATCCCGGAGATATCGCAAGACCATTCCTGGTCTCGCTAAATCCCCAGGATCCCTAACGGATGTTTAAATCGGAGCCCAGATGCAGAATCCACAGACAGACGACCAAATACGGGGAAAACGAAAGAACATTTATTTTAACATAAAACACATAAAGCAGGCATTCAAATGATGGGTAAAATAGTCCACACACGAGACCGGTGGTGGGGCTACGAGCCCAGAGTCCAGAGTCCCGTGGTGGAGCCGAGGGGCCCTCCATTGTGGAGCAGGGGTCCGCGAACAGCCTGGGCGCTGCGGGGCCGCGACGATGACGTCCGGAGCGGCAGGGTCCCAGGGGTCCGCGAACGGGCTGCAGTGAAGAGGGTCCAACGGCCAGTGTTAAGGAGGTCGCGATACCGCCGTGGTGGCTTCGCGCCAGGGGACCCGTTGAGGCGGCGTGCCCGGACGGGCAACAGCGCCTATTAGAGCCAGGAGGGCTCTGCGCTAGAGGGTCCTTGGGGGATACATGCCTGGGCCGGCGACAGCGCCTATTGGAGCCGAGGTACCGCGATCCAACCCGTAAAACTATAAATAAAAAGAGAACAAAAACAGCCTGAAACGGAAAAAAAACAAAAGGACAAAAACGGGGAAAAAGTAAAGGACGGCTTTGCAGCCGCGGATCAAGTGACGGATCAGGGCCGATGATTCGGGGGGGCTGCCCATTACGGCCGGGAAACAGCCGCGGACCCTAGATGTGAGCTTACCGCCGCGGGTGCCGGGATCAGCCCCCATCCAGCCTCGTGTCCCGGGCGCCATCAGCAGCCGGGGGACACAAGCGGAAAAAGCCCCGAATGGGATTCGGGGCTTAGAAAAACAAAACATAAAATAACGGGGCGCGCAGACAAAGGAAACACTAAAAACGTAACGCGACAGACGGGGGTAAACACACACAATGAACCGGCGAACACAGGCGTGTTTGCTCGGCTCATATGACAAACCTAATTAATTTAAAATACAACACAGGTGCGTAAATGAATGAAACAAACCAATAGAACGCCGCGACGAACCAAAACAAGCGCCATGACAGGCAGTCGGCGAAAACTGAAAACACAACACTAAGGGACCGGGATAAAATAACATGTCGCGGCGAACAATGCAAAACGGGGCTCGCAGACGCGATCCCTAACAGGGTTCTGGCTTTTTGAAACAGATTGCAAATGTAAACATTTTATTTTACCACAAAGGAAGATATCACACATGTCATGTCTTTTCTGCTGGACAGTCAAAATGTATAACAATGAACCTTTTGTTCCATTATAATTGGCAGTGAAACAAAAAGAAAGCAGACTAAATTGAAACAAAAAAAAGGAATGCATGTATGCATATCTGGTATAAAGGAAGCCAGAGTCATGAAACCAGCCCTGAAACTTAGTACACTGAACAAGAACATACGGAATAAACTGTGCTTCTACAGACAATTTTAAAAATGTGTTTATGTTGCTACTCAATCAGTGGTTCATACTGATTGAGTAGAAACAAAGCCATATTTATGGGCTGAATTTGGAAAATATTTGCTAACTGGCTTTCACTTTGGGGACTTTCAGTCTTAGCATGCAGTTTGTGTACTATCTTGTGCCAAGGCTAAATCCAAAGCCAAATACTGATTTACTATGATTCATTTCAAAAGTACAAAAGTTGTCACATTTTCCCCTGACAGCCTCAATAGGATTCAGATGGGCTCCCTGAAGCCCAGCCATCTTTGAGCTACTGAACTGAACTCAAGTCTCAGTTAAAAGATAACAATAACTTTATTCTGAAACAGGGCAATATAAGATGCAATAGTAAGTAAAGGTAGGTAGTGGAGATTGCTGCCATGTGCCTGTTGCCATTAAGGGCTTTAATCAATGTGGGCTTCTGTTTGGAAAATGTTGTTCACCTGGAACTGAAATAACCATCTGGAAGTAAAGTGACAAATTTCTGTAGCAGATTGAAAGGAATATATCATTTTAAAGCAATACTTTCTGCTTTTTGTTTAGTATTTTGTGTTTTTCTATGTTTTATGTGTAACACACATACACACACACACACACACACACACACACACACACACACATAGCAATGCGTATGCTTCTGTGCGTACTGATTCGCACAGAAGCTTTACTAATGGAAACTTCTGTTATGCCACAGTGGTATGAAGCCAAGGTTTTTTGTTTTTAATCCAGACTATTAAAAACTTAGCTGTGTGTAAGACTGTGTGCTTATTATTAACAAAATTCATACACACTGATGACCACACTCTCAAATAATTAATATATTGTTCATAATGTAACAAGAAGAATAAAGTGGTCAGTATTATGCCATCATATTTAAGAGAGTATCACAAATGTATACTTAAAAGTGCAAATTATTCTGAAAAAAAAACAGCAGTTTGGTGAAGTCAGAAAGCAGACTCAGACTGTTTAAAAGATACAAAAACTATTCTGTGTCTGTTTGTTTCCTTTGGACACTGGAAGGTTGAGTCTAGTCTCAACTCTAGCTGCAAGGTCACTTTTACAGCTTTTACAGAACAGGCCAGTAGCAACAATTTTAGCAGTTTGTCTGGAAAGTAAAACATTGAAGCAACCCCTATGGTCTTAAATTATGGCTGCAATTCTCTTACTAGCAACCCCCACCCACATTTATGTACTATAGCAAAAGTTATTCTCATTTATCCTGGGTGTCACATTGGCATACATGCTTATTGTGGTAGCTTCAGCGTTCTCGAGATCCCAAGTTAAAACCCAACCTTGAACTCCACCTGTGTGGAGTTTGCATGTCCTTCCTGTGGGTTTATTCCAGGTACTCTGATTCCCTTCCACATTCCACACTTGTTAATAGGTTGAACAGTATGGAATTGTCTGACCAGTACAGATGCATATTTTGCC
The DNA here is from genome assembly GCA_034780255.1 of Parotocinclus maculicauda. NCBI lineage: Eukaryota > Metazoa > Chordata > Actinopteri > Siluriformes > Loricariidae > Parotocinclus > Parotocinclus maculicauda. The sequence continues at coordinate 11,356 of JAUZSU010147705.1, forward strand.
TGTCATAAATAGGCATAGAAGCTGATGTGATATTAAATAAAACACATAAACAAATTCTCATGTATCCTTCATTATGTGTCTACCATTGTGTCTACAATTTGGGACAACTTTGAAAGTCTTACTTATGAGAGGTACATAGCCTTAGGCTAGTAAACAAATCTGATGAACAAATGGTACAGTACTGCTCAGAAAAATTACAGTTCTGACTCTGCAGCTTCACGAATTTGCGTTTTGTGAAAATATATTAAATAGAGATGATTCCATAAAAACAAAGTCATGGATTGACCTTCATGTTCTCCAGACCTGAATCGCAATGAACATGCTTGGGATGTACTAGGAAGACTTCTGACAAACTGTCCAATGCTGTCCACAAACACTTCTTGAGCTCGAAGTTGCCCTGGAGCAAGAGTGGATCCCATAACAACTTCTGGACAATCTGATTCTGTCTATGCCCCATCGCTGTCAATGTGATTTGGCAGTCTTGCCAACTAAACACTCAATGTGTGGCACTTTTGTCCTGTTTAACATGCTTCTATTCACTCCCATAAATACGTCACTTGCTACGTCACGTCACTTATCACGATAATTGAGTTTGCATCTCATTTGCAAAATCAAACAACTTTCTTTGACTTTTTCATACTTTTTTAAACCAATATGCTCTTTTAATTGCTTTAATGCCTCTAATTGTTGTGTGCAATGTATATTTATCCCATTTAGGCAAAATGTAATTTCAAAATGTAATGTAATTTCAGCATTTAAAGTTTAATTTACTACATCTACTGCAGTTACCATTTATAGTTAGCTAAATTCTAAACTATTATAAACCATTCTAAATTCTAAACCATTCTAAGCCAATTTTTAAACAAACTTTGGATGAACTTCTCATGCTGCGTGTATAAGAAGATTTTTATGAAGGCACCTGACACTGATTTCTGCGCATCATGAGATTCAGTGATTTGAAACGATTTTACTAGTCAAATGACCTGTGCTTTTGGGGTAAGTCGTGCCCAAGCATGGTACAAACTGCTGAGTGTGAGTATGTCCAGAATCATAACAAAACTCCAACTTAGCACACTTGGTTGGATTTACAGATCCCTCCACCTCCACTCATGTTCCAAGAAACAAAGTGCGAGAAAGCAGAACTCTTGCAAATTGTTGGAATTGTGCTCTGCTCCCAGATAGTCTGACACTGAAGTATCAACACTACAAATAAAACATATATTCATGTCTCATATGAAAGACTCTTTTTTCTTCGAACATATAAAATCAGAAATATCATTACAGCATTTGTGTTTCCTGTTTTTCAATTTTGGCTGACAAGGTCTGATGTTGTGGCCCATCTGCTTCAAGCTTTATGCATTTAGAGAGGTTCTTCTCCATACCTCAGTTGTATCAAGTGGCTATTTGAGTTACTGTTGCCTTTCTCTAACCAATCTGGCCATTCCATTCTGACCTCCAGCATCAACGTGGTATTTTTTCCCAGAGATTCCTGCTCACTGGACATTTGACAATACCAGATTAGCAGTTCTAACCAACCAGCGTAGTACTTTAGACTGAGGTATTTTTTAGACAGGCATTTTTTTTTTTTTTTTTTTGCATAATTTTTGAATTCTATTATGAGAAAAGGCAGAATTGTACAGCAATCGCAACAGTTCAGTGCCATTGGCTTGTTTTTCATTTCATCCAAAGAGAAATTGGATGGAATGCGTCACCATAGGCTTATTGTAAAACATACTGCTGGCCTTTAACTGAACAAGGACCACAGTTACAGTGTCAAATCCTTGTCTTAGCCAAAAAAAGACTTTGTGATCAGTTCTTCAGTACAAGTGATAAATTTGCCTTTGCTATATAAACGTCACATTTGACAAAATTTCTATAACATTTAAGTGCTATTTGTGTGCTTTGTCCAGCATGTTCTATTGTCCAACAGTCATCAAATCAACCCAAAATGCTTCAAATGTTTTATTAGTGTTAGTTTAGGGTAATATCTTAACCTACTGGCTTAGTATTTTGTTTATTTTTCTCTATCATATCAAGTTGATGAATAATATATACATATATTATCCCTTAAGTATAAGCTATTAACCTACACTGGACCAATAACCATACTTTTACATCTTGATTCAATTTTGAAAGCTATTAAAAAGTTCCTCTGATGCAACCTAAACACACCATAAACCTATACAGGGGCAGCTAAAGGTATGCTCCCAGAGAAAAATACTTACAACAAATTGTTTATTTAAATTTAGAGAGAATCATTGCCATTATTTAATTAAGTCATTGTTTTATAGTAGTAAAGTAATATCTTGATATTTGCGGGGGTAATGTTCCTAGAAAAGTTTGGACAGAAGCAAATGGCGCAAAAACTCTTCGCATTTCATAATACGATTACGCATGACACTGCTCACAAAAACTAGGGGATATTTAAGTATCGGATATTTCATTTTGAAATATCTCCTAATTTTTGTGAGCAGTGTATTTTAAAATGTTCAGGGGTATTATATACACAAATAAAAGAGGCCAAAAAACAAAATTTTGGGGCAGCAAAAGAAGCCTTGGGCATGATGGCACCAGTTAAACTTTGGCATGTATGTGTGTAGCATACCGCAGCAGGTTGCTGGCATCAGGTGCCTGCGTGTTCTGGGGGGGCTTCCCTGTTCTCAGCTAAACATGGCACAGCATAGGCTAATAATACACTGGCAACAGTTCAGTCTGGTTCCTAGAACAGGGATTTGTTCTACTGTTACCTACATACTCAATAAATGTACTCATAACTCATAACTAACTATGCTCACACACAACAGATAAACATCTAAAAAACAACTACATATTTATATACTATCATATACACAAGCATGTCCTCACCTGTGCACACACTCCCCTGTCCTACTCTTGCTCCTATCTCTCTTGCTCCTGGGCTACTCGTCTGTTCTCTCCTTTCATTTCCCTCCCACTATTCCCTCTTCCATATTTATCTCCCTTTCTGCTCCCCCGTCCTTCCTCTCTCTGTGAATATTGTCCTCATACCACTAGCCTTTTCTCTGCCCACCCAATTTATTTTGCAGTTCCCTGTCATTTGGTTCTGTCCCACATTCTCTTTCCTACATACAGCATTTCTGAATTCACCTTGCATCTTACAAATAAAATACGATTCCCTTCCCTTATAGCATCTCTTCCTTATTTTTTATTCACTTTATATCCCATATTCCTCACCGTCTTTGCTCTTGGTCTAGGTTTACATGTGAAGATCATTGTGCTGGGAAAAGGATGCCACATTAAGCCACTGTCCTGTCTGCTACCTGTACACAGTGCCAACGGGTCCTGCATGCAAATGCAAGAAATGCAAGGAATACATGTGCATATGGGTGTCTATGTGTATGAAGTGTATATATATATATCTTTGTGTCTTTGGCTTTCTCTGCAATCTATATCTTTTTCATGAATTGACTTAAATCGTATATATATTTGTGTGTGTGTGTGTGTGTGTGTGTGTGTGTGTGTGTGTGTGTGTGTGTGTGTGTGTGTGTGTGTGT